>JANJGK010005391.1:0-45000 GCA_039081455.1 Macrobrachium rosenbergii | reverse complement strand
CGTTGGTCATCTTTTCTCATCACTCGCTCCTCATAAATGTGCAAGATAAAGGTACTTTACTCTGAGCGACGGGATGGTGCGTAACGTCCAGAGGATTGGGACTTGCCGTCTCTGTCGTCATATTTTAGTACAGGGTGCACTAGTACTGTTTTAATAATCCATGGCTGAACCAACTATGCACTCGCTATCATCATCTGAGAATCTCTGAGTGACTGGTAAGGAAATATTTTAATAAAACTCCATTAATCTGGAAATTAGTACGTTTTGCCCTTTGACTTGTCATTGTAGAAAATTGGACTAAAGAGAAGTTATGTTCGAATCAAAATAAAAAATCAAACAAAACTCCATGGGCTTTGTTCTTCAAGGCAAAATCTGAAAAATAACTTTATTCTTTAGCCAAAAATCTAAACAATATCTTTAGATCTTGCTTTCACCGCAGTGATATAACATTGTGAAACTTATTTGTCAGCCAGTGTGTAAAACATGGCAGTATTCCTTCAACTGCACGCTAGTTTTAACCATAACACAATCTGTAAGAAGACTTTGAACACGTATTTCGTTCAGTAGCGTAAAAAAATAACGGCTTCCAGGCCATTGTCCCTCACTCAGATTATAGTAAAACTTTGTAGTATCCTGGAAGACCCATTACGGAAATGAAGTGTCGAGATTCGCTTTGCGTTTGTAACATTTCCAGCCTCTAATGTTCATTTGGAATGACCCGAAATAATGTTTATGAAACCCATTTCAACTTTAAAAAATGCAAAATAAAAAACAAAGAAGTGTTTATGTTGTACTACTGTATTACGGTGCCGAGCGGAAGGATTTTATTTTCACATCCCAGTCTGCAGAGCAGTTGCCAAAATGAGATTTAAAAAAAAAAGAAAATTATTCAAAAAATAAACCATGATACTCCCTTTTCGTGGTTCAATCTGTGCACCTTATATAAACCGTTGGGATTGCCTTCCCCCAACCCCCAACCCTCCCATCTCCTAATCTTGCCATCCCTAAAGGGTACCATTAAGCTCGCCTCTTGCCCTAACCAAGTTGTTTGTCGAAGGTATACGAGAGTCGCCATCTGAGATGCCCGCAGGAGCAGCCGAAAGTTAGAAAACGTCTGTGAATATAAAGCCAGCAGAGGAAGACACTTGAGTGAGAGAGTGAGAGAGAGAAAGAAAAAGAGAGACCAGTATTCATCGCCTATTTAGCGTAATTAATTGTAATTCGCCGTAGATTCATTCTTATCAAGGCTTGGTATTTTGAGGCAGAACTTTTTTCTTTTTCACAATTAAAATTCAATTTGCATTTCCGCAGAAAACAAAAACAGTTATGCAGTAAGAGCGAAACATATTGGAGAAAATATTTCATAAATTGTGATATATTTCAATGCACCTTAAAACAACGTTTCGTTTCCCACTTCTATGTGTCTTATATTTTTCCCAGCTGGGTTTTTAAAAAGTACACCTTAGTTTTACAAGACCACTGAGCTGATTAACAGCTCTCCTAGGGCTGGCCCGAAGGATTAGACTTATTTTACGTGGCTAAGAACCAATTGGTTACTTAGCAACGGGACCTACAGCTTATTGTGGAATCCGAACCACATTATAGCGAGAAATGAATTTCTATCACCGGAAATAAATTCCTCTAACTCTCCATCAGCCGGCCGCGGGAATTGAACTACGGCCCATCGAATGACGGTCTGAAACTCAACCGACTCGGCCAACAAAGGGCTTCCCAGCTGGGTAATTTATATATATAATATATATATATATATTATATATATATATATATATATATATATATATATATATATATATATATATATATATATATATATATATGTATATATATATATATATATATATATATATATATATATTTTTTTTTTTTTTTTCAGCTGCTTTCGCCATCAATATGTCAGCGTTACTTAAGGTGAATAAAGATACCTTTGGGTGTAACTTGACTCAGAGATCCCTCGTCGGTCATCTCGGCCAATCGGGGGGTGGGGGAGGTCGTTTTGTCCTCCTGTTTGGAAGCTCTGATATGGATGTTTGTGATCGTTTGAAAGCTGACGAAGTAGCTTCTAGAAAGGAATGTAGAAGTTAGGTGCCTCGGTCTTTTGTGCCAAGGGATGATGCTGTGGTTTTATGCAGTGCTGTAGTGTAACCTACAGTGAATCCAAGGTAAAACTTTATATCCGTTTTTGGAGTGATGCTTGGAAATTTAAATGTAAGTATAGATGAGAATATACCTTTGCTGGATATATTTGTTTCAGCTGAAAGTATGATTAGATATTAATGTTTAACCTGAAGGTGTTAGACAGCATTTTATTGCGTCAACTACGGGTCGGGGTTGGTATGGAGTATTACTGAGCTTTGTAATATTAGTTAATAATGTAAAAATATTATATATTCCGCTTAGTTAGTAGGAATGTGGAATGGAAAGCTGTAGACTGATTAAAAATATTTCTTAATTAGCCTAGTATTCACATGTACTGGTAACGAACATTTTTATCTTAAAACTGACTGTAAAAGAAAATAGCAGGTTGTAAGGATTGGCAGGGAATTCGTCAAAGTACTAGTAGTAAAATCATTTAATGGTAGACAAATTGAAGCCACTTATGTTTCTAAAACCCCGAAACTCTTATTTGATCTTGGACACGAAAATTAAATAAAATAAAAAAGGCTTCACTCGAAAAGCAGAATTAGCTGGTCTAAAGATAAAAAAAAATAAAGTCGGGATAACTTGAAGTCCTCTTAAGGAACTAAGCTGTCGGACGAGCGTAAATGTACTGGAGTGAAACAAAGGACTTAGCGCTTTCAAGATATCAGCAATAAAAATACAACAAAATAAGCTAATCTTTTCTAATGTAATATTCGTACAGTATTTACAAAAGTCTTAGTGTAAAGATTAAGATTTTTCATTGGCATGGAGCAGGAAAGAGAAATGCATGAAAAGCAATGATACATTGCAGACACGATAGTTGGGAATAAGACGATCTCTCTCTCTCTCTCTCTCTCCTCTCTCTCTCTCTCTCTCTCTCTCTCTCTCTCTCTGCACGGGACAGTTAAAGGTTACTTCAGAGTGGTTGTGGCATGAGAACATTGTTCATTGTTCACTGTTTGAGACAAAAATCATGAAGAAGGGAAGCATGTACACAGCATTAATGACACCATTAGTGACGCAATTAAAACCCAGCTTGTACTGAGCTGTCCAAAAGAAGTATCTAGAAAGCGTGGTAACCTAATACACTTTTAAATTACACAAAGCTGTAGGGATGGTAGGGGGTGGATCTTAACTTCCAAAAGTTTGCACTTTTTGGACAATTCTTTTGTGTTCACAGCTTCCAATGGTCGCCATATTAAGTAAATTTCTCAGAAGATTTTACACCATGAGCGGTGACAACAATCTGGATCTAGGATTTGAGACGGCAGTTTTTTATATTAAATTCACAATATTATAAGTGTTCCATTGTCTCCGCTAAGCGGATAAGTGTATGAGGACCTGCGATTGCTGAGACAGTTTCATAACACATTGTCAACAGCTGACCAGCTCTTTCTTCCAACATGCAGTTCCATTTACCTTGTGGGTGAACGTCATGGGCATCTAGACTTCCTAGCACTGTGTAATAATTAAAGGTCAAATTCAGCCCAAGTTAATATCATTGAAATGCCATTTTAACATAGATCTGCCCTTCTATACCGACAATCCATTGCTTCTAACACCTTAACATGTAAAATATATAATATTCCCTCTTAAATCATACATATAATCCATAGTTTGGGATTATACTGTGAAGAAATACAATGCATATTAGTTAGGATGAACTGAATTTTGTGTTGAAATGAGGCAATTTCGCCTTCCGCAAAATACCTCCTCAGAAAACGGGAATTCACTGCTACGAGGGGGTCTGACTACTTCTTAAGAGGGTTCTATCCTCAGGGATGTGATTATGGTTTAACAACGGCAGTTGTGTATCCTAAATTTCTTCGTGTGTGCTTCCTATTCCTGGGCTCCATTTTATCTCGTTGCTATAAGCGGAAAGCATTCGTAATCTGCTTGGAAACTGGCTCCTGGTAGGAAGGTACGTCATTGATAACAAGTGGATCCTTCGTTTCGAAGTAAATTTGGTCTTTAAGGTTATACAGAACCTAACCAATCTTTGGTGTTTCTTCTCTCTCTCTCTCTCTCTCTCTCTCTCTCTCTCTCTCTCTCTCTCTCTCTCTCTCTCCAATAATTCGTATCGGCCTCCTGCGCGCAAAAGACAAATCAAGCATATTATTTGCTGCAGTATTTCTGATTTCTGTGCAGCGACCACAAACTCTGTTTCTCTGCTCCTTGGACTTCCTCCATCTTTCATGAAGATACTCTTCCCTTAAAGATCATTTCTCTCCAACCTTAAGGGTGCCTCATACTAATTACCTAAGCAGTTAGCATAGTTTAAAATATATTGAATATTTTTACCTTCCTTTGGACACCATGAAATGAAACTGGTCTCTCCTTTAATTTTTCTAAAAAATAGAATTAGTAAAATCTACATATTGTAAGATTACATGTAAATGTAAATATGTAAATGTAAAATCAATACGTAGGAACTGAAATGGAATCGCTAATCACCTGTCGTTCCAAGGCTTGAAAGTGGAGCTTGGAATACTAAGGTCTCCTATTCTACTAAGAGACATATAGAACTATGATTAATTGTTGATAACGTAGATTAGCTAAAATTTAAATTCTAAAATTCGGTGTCTTAATAGTCATTGTTTTTATTTTTCGTACTGGGCCACTAAGCGCTGGCCGAAGCTCTGACAAATCTACAGTAAAGGAAAAAAGGTCGAAAGCTTCCGAACTTTACTTAGAAATCTTAAACGAACGAAAAAAGATTTGACAACAGTTTTCGTTCAGTATAAATTGTACTTCTTGGAACTATTATCTGCCTGCGTAGTTTAAGCTGTACAGCAAAACAAATCGTCCCGAAGCATCTAAGATATTCTAAAGGAAAATATTAGTCAAGATAAAATTGACCGTACAGGTTGCAGAATGTCGAAATGTCGAAATTCACAGATGTGCACAAATTCATTCTAAATGTTTCTCCTTTAAAAAAAATATTGTTGGTATTTTCTAACTTTCGACAGACTTGAATCTTGGGAAAGATTTCAGAACATTGAAAATGAAGAAAGCTGTCCAGGGGTTCCAGAGACAGCAGATAACAGGGAAAGTTGTATTGTAAGAAAGTGTTTTCTTCCTTTAGTATTCTTGTAGACTTCAAATGTTCAGGTTTGCCGGATGTCTCAAGCCTTTTATCCTCAAAAGATGTAAAGTTTATTTCATATGAAAAGTCTCTCTCTCTCTCTCTCTCTCTCTCTCTCTCTCTCTCTCTCTCTCTCTCTCTCTCTCTCTCTCTCTCTCTCTCTCTCTCTATGGTTTTCACGGCCTCGCTTCAGAGTATTAGTACACATTTCACGAGATTTTATTATGGCGCGAGATTTAAGCGTAGTGAGACTACGCCAAAATGAGGCAGCCTTTACTATGTCCAACATCACAGACAGGCAAAACTAACCTGATCTTCATCATCACGGCCAACACAGATCTACTCTCATCAACATTACAACCAGTACCACCGCTGTTACTATGATTAACGACTACAGTATTAAGTGTCAATGTCTGTTTGTTCACAAAGCATACCTTGATTTAAAGACATAAAATATTCTGTAGGATTGAAATAAACCAGTCTCAATACGGTATATATTACTAATATATTTTTAAAAAACGTTGATTTTATCACATGAAATTATTGTTTTTCCTTGATTTTAGCTTTTAAAATTTACTTCTATGAAAAATGTTCGTTGTGTAATGATGTGCCTTTGTAAAGCCTTCATGCTAGATTGTTGAAATAAGGGTGGGGAACGTTTTTGCCGAATAATTCATTACTTCATGTCTAGTAACATTTCTCACCCGAATCTGATTTTTGGCTTTTTAACCCTCAATATTGAAATTTAACCATTTCTTTACGTTTTATGTAAAATCATGTGATTTCTAAAGAGAGAACAGGATTTTCTCTTAATTTAATGTTTTGCCCCAGGTTTGCAGCCATTTTTGCTCGCAACACTCGAATCTGAAATTTGGTGGAACACTTGCATAGTGCACTAATCACAAAGCACTAGACGTCACTTGTTACTATGAAGTCTCCTGCTAGCCGTCTGTTTACCCACCCTTGGAGTGTGCTTTTTAAACATTCTGTTTTTAACATATCTTTTATTAGTTTACTGTGCTTATTTGTTTTTATTTCATCATAGCTATTTCACAGATTTTTTTCAGGAATTTGAAAGTCACATTTTTATTAACTGTGATTTTACTTGCGATTTTTGTCTTACCATTCCATTCGTTTTTCTGGGCTCGTTTTTAGCTTTTTTGCATACAGTTTCCTCTCCTTTTTATCGAGGTTTTTTTTCAAAGTTTTCGGTACTGTCTTTTAACCAGTCTAGTCCTTTATTCATTCGGGATTTTAAACTATTTTTTCAATATTTTTTTTCAATTTCTATTTTATCAGTAACAATCTAGAAAAAAAATAAAGTATTATGAACGAGACTGAAAATCCGTTCTGGACATTTCTCTAGCATGAAGCTGCTATTTTGTATATGCATGAGCTGGGTTGTTTTCTTCTTGAAGAATTTTTTACTCTATTTCTTGCGCATCTTCATAATTTATTCTTTGTCTGGAGAACTGATCACAGCAGGCTCGAGGGTTTTATTAGATTGACTTCAATTTTCGAGACGAAAACAATGACATGCTATTATTTACATTTTGGTTTCAGTGACTGGTATTTTAGGAAAATTATTGTAATTATTCATCCCGAACTGAAGTTATAACACTTACTTTTTGCTGTTTTTGGCTGGAGCACTTGACTCAAGAATTAAAGTGCTAGATGCCCTGCCACTTTGAATGGCATTAGCCTACTTGGGACAATGACTGATGAGAAACGTATATAATTAAAATAATAGTAATCTGCGATATTAAAACTTAGCCAAAGGTAATCAATACATCACCAATTCCTTCATCTCCAATCCCCACCTCCGCCTAACCTCTCCCCCCCCCCCATCCCCCCAAACAAAATAATAATAAATGAATAAATAAATTTATTATTCATATCCGGATTTCTCTTGAAACCTAAGGCCCGAGTTTCGTACAAAAAATCATAAACACCTTTTCGGAGGTAATCAATAGGCCTGAGCTTCTTCACTGTCTATTTCTTTAAACCTGGTCTAGCTTAGGTAAGGCTATATTGGTAATCATCCCGTTGACTCGCGCATTGAAAAGACCTCATTTGGAGTAACATTAACATTCACCAAAGACCTAACCACGAAAGGATATTTTTCATAATTAAGAGACTTAGAAAGAAAGAAACCTGACTCGTGGTGTGGTCCATATACTCAAATTAAATCTATATCGGGAATAGATAAACATTCCTTTAAATATTTCCAAACATAAACCAAGTGATTAACGGCGCAGCTGGGGAAAGATTTTATTTCCCTGATCCGCGCTTTCGCTAACAGGTAATTCCATCCCTTTAAAAAAAAAAAAAAAAGTTAGATTCCTGCCAAAATGAAAAATCCTAATTTTGATTTCAGACTCATCTGAAAATCTCGTCCCCTCATTAGCTAGCATCTCCGGCAGATACATAGGCAGGGTTCTCTTCGCTGTGGCCCCCTACCCCCAAATTAGATCCGCACCCCAATACCCCGCCAGTGAAAGCACAACTCTTGCCTTAATCAGATTAGTCATCTGGAGCCCTCCAGAGTCACCATCTGTGATGCCTTCGAAGGCGTGAGATGATTAGATCCGAGGGGAATGATTTAAGAGAGAGAGAGAGAAAGAATGAATCTTTTTGACATGTCATTAGTTGAACAGTCGTCTCTGTCATAGTTGTAGCTAAAGTAGATAAAAAGGGTGTGTTGTTGTAAGCATGCATAAATGTTAAAGTATTGAGTAAAATGTATAGGAGTTTTATTATTATTATTATTATTATTATTATTATTATTATTATTATTATTATTATTATTATTATTATTATTATTATTATTATTATTTGATCAAGCTCCCATAGAAGCTAGAGAAGAAGAGTGGAGTTCAAATACAAATACCGTTGCTCGCAGCTTAAATGAGTCCTTTTTAACTAGACATTTAAATGCTTAGTTAAAAATAACTCATTTAAGCTATGAGCAACGGCATTTGTTCTCTAGCTTCTATGGGAGCTTCATCAGATAATAATAATAATAATAATAATAATAATAATAATAATAATGATAATAATAATAATAATAATAATAATAATAATAATAATAATAATAATAATAATAATAATAATATTAGCACTCTCAATGCATTAAAATACAGATGTGAAATCAACCGAAAACCAGAGGCTGATAACGAATTTTCTTCGGCCGCTTTCGAAAGTATTTGTCATAGTTTCGCAAATGAAAATTCTGTAAAATATAGGAGGACAAATATATAACCTCTTTCCCTTAGGGGATTCCGTAAGCGACTAATTCGAATTCATAGTCGTCTTGTATTTTATTGCCTAAGCAATTTTTCATCTGGATAAGTCTACGTTGGTCAGAAAATATGATCAGGTTTCAAAGTATATTTGGCATAGCTTCGCCTCGCAATATTGCTGTTACGTTCCTGCTGCCAGCCACGTTGCCATGTCAGGTAAAGATTAATTTTCATATCTTTATTAAATTCTTATTTGTTATACGTTGTACTTTTTAGGTTCTTCTTTCCTTCATTCTTCCTCCTTTTCCTACTCCGTTTTCTTCAGATCCCTTTCCTTTTAAATTTCATTTTATTCTCTTAGCACGCAGCTCATGAGTAGAAGAACATATTCTGAACGGAGCAAGATTTTAATTTCTAATTATTATTTTATTTAAGTATTATTGAGCTCATGGACCCGTCCAGACAAGCAATACCTTACGAATGAGTCTGCATTTTTTTATGAAATCGTGTTTTACATCGGTATTTCCTAATGCAAAATCTTTGTAATGTGACGTTGTATGGTTGCGACTGTTGACTGAATCATCAGAACTGAAAGACATAGAAACAAATTAAGTGACGAAAAAAAAAAAAAAAAATGTTAGCCCAGATACTCACTGGAAGTTTTTGATTGGTGTGATGATGATGATGATGATGATGATGATGATATCCAAACTCCTGATAGTGAGTCATAATGCGAACCCTTGAAAAACTATTAACCAAAATGAACCATTGATTTTCAACCTCGCGGTAGCGACGCCTGATATGAGAGTTCGATCCTTCAGGTCATTTGCGTGACTGGGATGATCGGCTGCTTTCAGCACAGAAATTGAGCTGTCCTTCCCCTAAGCGCGTCTCACATCTCATGATGCCGGCCTCATCATATCATTAGGCCGAAATCCAGAAGTGGAGTGCGGTTTTAACTGTGGGAGACGGGGAGAATTTATAATCATTAATATGTTGCCGAGTCACCGACAATAAATATGAAGTTCAGTTTTCACATAATGAGTTGAACAGTCTCTGCAGGTTTATTCTTCTGTAAGATTCTTCATTCACCGTTATCAATAGGCTATTGTTACAATATATGTATTCCTACTTTATCGTTGGCTTTCAAATTTAAATATTCTTTTCGGTTAAAGATTGGTTGTATGTTTATGACTTTTTCGCGTTTCCCACAGAGAAATTTATTAATTTTCAGTAATAATAACTTAAACCCACTCTTTTATGGGAACAGTCAGGTCACTTACCTGATAAGCTTGAATCCTTCCAAGAGATTATCCCTACACATGACGACACAAATAGCAAACAAAACTAGAGGAAAGTAAAAAGTAAATTGTAGACAAATGCATAATAAAAGTTAATTCTTGAACTTGGGTAATTAAACAACAGGAAATTGTGTCTGTGCGTTGTTAACAACGGTTTTGACCTTGAAGAGCAAATGGCCACTAAAACCAAGCAGAAGATGACAACTGAATATTAGCATGCGGAAGTTTCTTGCTCGCAGAACACAGCTGAAAGAAAATAAATCAAATCCGTTCAACATAATTTTCGATAAGTTGGGAAAATAGGACTAGGCCGCGACATTCGAAGTTTTCAGGAGGGGCCGTTACAACGGTAAGGTATGGCTCTCCCTTTAACCCAAATAGCGCGATAACGGATAAAGTTGTTTTATATTTGTTGATCCATCGGTGATGGTAAGGTAATCCTGTCTTGTTTTGCAAGTATGCAAAAGTTTTATTAGCATGTCATGCAATGTTAGTAAGTGAGATTGAATATTGATCAATTAATCAAAGGCTTTTAAATACTGCTGTTACATGTTGTATATAAGGGACAGAGAGCATTTATGGAATGTAGGCTCAGACTGGCCTAGCCTGTAACCTATGAAACCTTCCAGTGTTAGGTTTTATTAATTAAAGTAGTTAAAATGTAACTTGAGCTAGTATGACCTGGTAATTGGTAGAAGGGAGGGTAGAATAAAGGCGTCTTGATCAGCTTTCTTAGTAAAGCCATACATAGGCTAGCCTATGGAGAAAATTGCGAAAGTTTTACAGATTAGCAGATTTTTGTGGATTGTGGCCTCAGCTATTCAAAAGCAAATCTCAATAGTTGCATCTCATTGTGTTTATGGCCGAGTGGAACATCTGGGGGTAAAACGGAAGAGTCGCCTCTCTGGCTCAATAACTACTTGCCTAGCCTACGTGCAAAATGGGCTCTGTGTTTAGGCCAGTACCAGCCCCTGGGGATGAAAGTAAAAACATAAAAGACAGTAAATATCATGCACACAAACAAAAGATGTAAATATGAACAAAAACAAAAGGTGAAAATAAACGCATAGAATCCTTGAAGGTGATTAATGGCTCCATTTCAGGTAACCATGAGACTTGCGACCAAATTAATACTGCACTCTGCTAATAGATAAAATACACTAAAAATTACTCCATAGCCTAGCAGAAACTTTATTGTGCATGTAACAACCACTACTGGGATTTTAATACTTTAATGTTCATTGTGAGTTACATGCAGGAAGGTTGCAAGGTATTGCAACACCAAATACTAGTCAGTACCTTTCAGTATAGTGAAATAATTTTACTTTATTAATTTGGTATTATTGTACTTTAAACAGTTTTCATATTTTTCCTGTGTTATGGGTGTTTTCAACGTTTCTGACATTTGTTTCATTAGCATATGAGTACTCTTAGTGATGGAAGGCCCCACCCTTATATCCTGCAATTTTGGGGACCACAGTGGGAAAGTGGGGTTTTCTTCCTAATGAACACCATATTTGTTGGAAGCTTGAATTTCAAGTCAAAGGCCCCTGTGGGCTTGTTCCATACGAATAGGTTTCATCTACTGAATAATAATAATAATAATAATAATAATAATAATAATAATAATAATAATAATAATAATAATGAGTGAAATACAAGGACTTTATTCCCATTGATAGTTGTTGTCATTCAGATTATGGTAAGTTTATGGAATCTTTTCTACTAAGATTGTCCACCAGAGTGAGGGCCTGGTGCCTTGGGTTAGATTTGCTTAGGCTGCAACCTTATTGTAATCCATTAGCTGTGTCCTTGCTTAGGTTAGGAGGGGGTGTCTAGGATTAGGTAAGGATCTGGCATCCAAGGTAGGTAAGTTGTGGGATCCAGAGGGCCACAAACCTCCTGGTTAGGTAAGGACCCAATCTCTTAGATCAGGTAAAGTGTGGGAACCCAAGGCTAGGTGAGGATGCAACCCCATAGGTTAGGTTAGGCAGGGGGTCTATGGCTAGGTAAGGACTCCTGCTTCCCCCCCCCCCCCCCAGCTAAGTAAGAACCCAGCTTCTTAGGTTAGGTTAGGTTAAATCCATCTTTGTATTTCACTCATTTTGTATTTTCCCCTACCCAAAAACCCTGCTTTCCCAGTGTAGTACCCAAACTGTGGGATAAAAGGATGGGGTTTACTGTCTAAAAATTGTCATGGTTTAAAAATCAAATGTCAGAAATGGTCAAAGCACACATTAAAACATCAGAAAATGGTAAATTCAAGTCCAAAATGTGATAACAGTCTAAAGTAAAAATTTAGTGAACCAAATTAGTGATAACCATAAACATGCACACTGGCTAACAACTGATAAGTGACTTGTGAATCTTCAAGTGATGTTATATCAGCCTGGTTTATTTAGGATTTAGGGAGGAATTAGTGCTTGCAGTCGCTGGAATAAATATATAGGCCAATGAGTTGAGAAGTGTCATCTTGAACCAAGAGTATCAGAATTTAATTAGTGTACAGTAAGTCTCTCTATCACATATGGCTTGTGTTGTGTGCATATTCAGAGCCCTTGTCACATTTTGTAATGTTTAGTGTGACTGGGCAATTAAAGCGAGAACTAACCAAGGATTTACCAAGAAGATGAGGAGGTGGCAGTGACGCCACAAATTTACCATATGCAAATTCTGTGAGGTCTTAGAAGTGGGGACCTAATGGCTTCAGAACACTTTCTTAAAACTGGTCACTGAGTATACTTACGAGGATCATATTACCAGGTGGCAGCTTTGCAGTGATCTCCAGTCAGATGACAATGACATTGACAACCTAATGTTTTAGACTGGTGTATGCCATTACTAAAAGAGATACATACTTAGATCAGTAATTAATGAAAAATTTTTGAGTACTGTACTATTACCCTTACAAAGAGTTCCCTCCTCCATGCCCCTTCATTCTTACTTAGGGAGGTCTCCCCATTTTTGCATACTATGGTACTACTTATTTTTACCACCAGTGGTTTGGCTTTGCTTACCACTTTTGGCCAGGTGTAGTAGAATTAACAATAATATCATGCTTGTATTGATGTGGAATTGAAATGTATTAAAGTTTTTGTTGTGTTTTGTGATGTAAATTTCTATACTTTTATTCTCGTAGTTTATAGAGATAATGTGATTACTGTTGCTAGTTTTATCTTTTAATTCCATTGGTTCTTGCCTTATGTTGTTGGGTTTTCTGCTTGTTGTTAGATTTTTCCATAGCTTTCATGGTTGACATCACATTATTTGACAAAGGGTAAATTTAACATTTTGTTCATGAGACTTACCTGTCAGATATATATATATAGCTGTATTCTCTGATAGTCCGACAGAATTTCAAAACTTACGACACACGCAGTGGGAGATCAGGTGGTTAGTACCCATTCCCGCCGCTGGGAGGCGGGTATCAGGAACCATTCCCATTTTCTATTCAGATTTTCTCTGTCGCCGGTACTGTAAACACCTGTTTTCAGTACCTCCGTCTTTGGATTTCGAAACTTGGTTGTCACTTAAGTATTTGTTTGACTTTTGGTTTTTTGACTTGGACTTGTGGCTAGACATACGGTATTGTGGACTGTTTTGGATTTTGCTTTGTTTTTACTTGGATTAAGATGTCTGAATCTAGTTCTGCTAGTTATAGAGTTTGTTGTGCAGGCCCCGAGGTTGTGTCTGCGGAAGGGGATGCCCTGTCTGTAATTATGTCTTCCATTCGTAACCTGGAAGCTAAAATGCTCGCTCTTCAAAGTGCTGTGAAGTGCAGTGATAGTGTTTGTGCCCCTAGTGTTGCGGAGGGGGCGTCAGATCGGCTGTATAATGCCTCTAGGCCTGGACCTCTGCCGGACTCCCAGGACTCAGGGAGTGGGCAAGTCGAAAGCCGCAAGAGGGTTACGCAGACCCCCCACCGATCTGGCGTCCCTTCGGCAGGACCTGTTGATGCTTCCCAGGCTGCCAAAGATCGTGCTCGTGCACGAATCCTTAAGGATTGCTTCTCGTCCCCCAAAGCTTCCTCCCCGCGTCAGGGGTGGAGCTCTCGGAAGGACTCTCGCTCTTTGAAGAGAAGCTTCAGAGAAGGGGACGCTTCACATCCCTTTTCTCGTGACGCTCTTCGCTCTTCTCCGGAGAGTTTTGACGCCCTCCCGCCGCAGAAGAGGACCAGGACGTCATCGGACGATGACGCTTTTGAGCGCCCCGGTCGCTCCAGGGAGAGAGCTGTTGCTTCCCCTGTGAGAAGGAAGAAGGCGTCCCCTCGCCCCTCGTCTTCTCACAGGATCAGCCCTTCTCCTGAGAAGGAGACTTCTCCTACTCGGAAGCTTCTGCTAGACATGCAGCGGCAGTTGGCTTCGTTTATTGCCCAGAAGGAGACAGATCCGTGTCGACGTCGGAAGGATTCCCGACTGCCGATCAAGAGGTCCAAGCCGTCCCCTTCTCCTTCTCCTCGTTCGTCTTCTTCTCATGCTTTGCCGCCCTCTAAAAGTCCTTTGGCTCAGCGCTTTACTGGTCTCAGCAGGGATCGCCAGTTCCCTCTTTCTGACGCTCTCCATGCTGCTAGGCTTGATGCCCCTCGTTCTGGCGCTCTGCATTTTTCTCGCCATGACGCTTCTCATGCTGCTAAGCATGACGCTCCTCATGCTGCTCGGCAAGATGCTCCCCTTGCTGCTCGACCTCGTCAGGACGCTCGTCAAGACGCTTCTTGCCGAGATTTTCGCGACCCCTCTTGGACTTCTTCCAAGCAGAAGTCCCTTTTGCGAGTTGGACTGCAAGGGCTTAGACCTCCCGGAGTTTCTCCAATCTCTTCGGTTGCTCCCATTGAAGAAGGAGACCTGTCAAGTGCATCGGAACCTGCAGTTGAGGAAAGTCCTCGACTTCATCAGCTTCTTCCGATTACCAGGTCTTGACACGTCTGCTGAAGGACTTGTTTGGGGACAAGTTTCAACCCTCTGCTCCTCGCCCTCCTCCTTCGCAGTTAACCTCATCAATATCACAGAAGACTTCAGGTTTTGTGAAGATGGCCACGTCTCTCTCTACGAAGAGGGCCTTTAAGAGAGTTCAGGAGTGGATGGACTCCCGGAAGGCCCAGTACAAGACTTCTTTTGCCCTGCCTCCGTCAAGATTGAGTGGGAAAGCGGGGATTTGGTACGAGACGGGAGAGGATGTTGGTTGGAGAGTTCCTTCCTCTTCCCAGGGAGACTTCGCCAGCCTTGTGGACACTCCTAGGAGGTCTCTCCTTTTGTCAGCGAAGGTGGCCTGGATGTTGTCTGAAACTGATCACCATCTGAAAGGTCTCTTCAGAACAATGGAGGTTTTCAACTTTCTGGACTGGTGCCTGGGAGTCCTGGACTTGCAGGCTCAAAGCCCTGACTCCATTAGTCTGGGAGACTTATTCAGCGTCCTAGCTTGCATGGACAAGGCTGTCAGGGATGGTTCCGAAGAGCTGGCTGCCCACTTCTGTACGGGGCTTTTAAAGAAGAGGGCCTTATACTGCAACTTCACTGCGAAGTCGGTCTCTCCTTCACAGAGGGCAGAGTTGCTGTTCGCCCCGATGTCTAGCCATCTTTTTCCCCAGTCCTTAGTCAAGGATACTGCCGCCACTTTGCAAGAGAAGGCTACTCAAGACCTCCTGGCCCAGTCTTCTAGACGTCCAGCAGTCCCTTCGACTTCTTCCCTTGGGCAGGCTTCCAAGATACAGAAGCCCTTTCATGGAGGAGCTTCTTCAAGATCGTCCTCTCGAGGAAGAGGTCTCTCCAGAGGTAGAGCCCCTTCCAAACATAGGGGCAAGAAATGACTCTGTGGACCTCCAGACACCTGTTGGAGCCAGGCTTCTTTCCTTTGCAAGAGCCTGGAGAGAGAGAGGGACGGACAGCTGGTCCCTCGAAGTCATCGAAAAGGGATACAAGATCCCATTCCTCGACTTACCTCCATCGTGCACGAAGCCCAAGGATCTGTCGCCCTCCTATCATCAGGAGAAGCAGCAGATTCTTTTCGACCTGTTTGAGCAAATGCTCGAGAAGAAAGCTATGGAACAGGTCTCAGATTTACAATCCCCGGGCTTCTACAGCAGGTTGTTCCTGGTCCCGAAGCAGTCAGGAGGATGGAGACCAGTCCTGGACGTCAGCAGGTTGAACCATTTCGTTCTGAAAGAGAAGTTCAAAATGGAGACGTCCCAATCGGTTATAGGAGCCTTAAGACCAGACGACTGGATGGTTTCTCTGGATCTCCAGGACGCCTACTTTCACATCCCTATACATCCTCTATCAAGAAAGTACCTGAGGTTTGTCCTGCGGGGACAGGTATATCAATTCAGGGCTCTCTGCTTCGGGCTAAGCACAGCCCCTATAGTCTTCACGGTGTTAATGAGGAATGTGGCGAGATGGCTTCACCTTGCAGGGATAAGAGTCTCACTTTATTTGGACGATTGGCTCATTCGAGCCTCGTCAAAGTCGAGGTGTCTGGAGGACCTTCACACGACGTTGGATTTGACGAAGTCCCTAGGACTTCTTGTGAATTTTGAAAAGTCCCATCTGACCCCGACTCAGTCCATCGTTTATCTGGGGATTCGGATGGATTAAGTAGCTTTTCGAGCTTTTCCATCACAGGAAAGACAGCAGCAGTGCTTAGACAAAGTTTCAGCCTTCCTGCGGAAAGAAACATGCTCGGTGAGGGAATGGATGAGTCTGCTGGGGACCATTTCATCGCTGGAGAAGTGTGTTTCCCTGGGGAGACTGCATCTCAGACCGCTTCAATTCTTCCTTGCAGAGAACTGGCAGGACAAGGAGGATCTGGAAGTTTCTCTGAAGATCTCACCATAGGTGAAGGATCACCTAATGTGGTGGCTCGATCCCTCAGAGTTGGCAGAAGGCGTTTCTCTCAACCTTCAGAACCCCGACCTAGTGTTGTTTTCCGACGCGTCCACATCGGGATGGGGAGCAACACTAGGGGGGGAAGAAGTGTCGGGCACCTGGAGAGGGGAACAGGTGTCCTGGCACATAAATCTCAAAGAATTGGGGGCGATTCGGTTGGCCCTACTTTTCTTCGAGGAACGAGTCACAAACCGAGTAGTCCAGATCAACTCGGACAACACCACGGCCCTGGCATACCTAAAGAAACAGGGAGTAACTCACTCTCGGTCCCTGTTCGCTTTAGCAAAGGACATCCTGCTGTGGGCCCAGGCACGGAATATTACGATCCTCACGAGGTTCATTGCAGGTGTGGAGAACGTCTGTGTGGATCTTCTAAGTCGGCAACTACAACTGCTGCCGACCGAGTGGACCCTGCACCAAGAGGTTTGTCAGGGACTGTGGAGGCTTCCTCTTTACTACTCCCCTGTACTCGATCCAGGAGCTATTTCAGTAGATGCTTTTCTCTGGGATTGGACGGGGATGGACGTTTATGCCTTTCCCCCGTTCAAAATCCTCGGAGAAGTCATCAGGAAGTTTGCATCGTCGGAAGGGGCAAGGATGACTTTGATCGCCCCGTTTTGACCTTCGAGAGAGTGGTTCACAGAGGTCATGACCTTCTTAGTGGACTTCCCGAGAACACTGCCCATGAGAGTCAATCTACTCAGACAGCCCCACTTCGAGAGGTACCACAAAAACCTCCCCGCTCTGAGTCTGACTGCATTCAGACTATCGAGAAGGTGGCCAGAGCGAGAGGTTTTTCAAGATCAGTGGCGAGAGCTATTGCCAGAGCCAGAAGATTCTCTTCCAGTAATTTGTACCAATCGAAGTGGACCGTGTTCAGGAGATGGTGTAGGAAGAAGGGCATTTCCTCTACCACGACCTCTGTGAGTCAGATAGCCGACTTCCTCTTGTTTCTGAGGAGAGAAGTCAAACTAGTGGTCCCGACTATCAAGGGATATAGGAGTATGCTATCAGCCGTTTTTAGGCATAGAAACCTGGACCTGACTAACAACAAAGACCTTCACGATCTATTAAAGTCATTCGAAACCACGAAGGTGCCTCAGCAAAGGACTCCTTCTTGGAACTTAGATGTGGTGTTACGGTTCCTGATGTCCAGTCCTTTCGAGCCTCTCCATTCTGCGACATTGAGGAATATTACCAGAAAGGCTATTTTTCTAACCGCTCTAGCGACAGCAAAGAGGGTTAGCGAACTTCAAGCCTTCAGTAAGCATATAGGTTTTAAAGGGCATAACGCCGATTGTGCTTTAAGTCCTACATTTTTAGCAAAAAACGAGAACCCGTCTAACCCTTGGCCCAGGAGCTTCGAAATTAAGGGTATGGCTGAGATTCTGGGTCAAGAGCCAGAGAGAGTCCTGTGCCCTGTCAGGGCTCTCAAGGTCTACTTGGACATAACGAAGGAAAGTCGAGGCCCCTCGGACAATCTGTGGTGTTCAGTGAAGAGACCGGACTTACCTATGTCGAAGAATGCACTGGCGTTCTTCCTGAGGAACACGATTAGAGAAGCCCATTTATGCTGTCAAGACACTGATTTTAAACTTCTGAAAGTCAATGCTCACGAGGTGAGGGCGGTTGCAACTTCAGTGGCTTTTCAGAAGACTATGACACTCAGTAACATTCTGGGTGCCACATTTTGGCGTAGCAACTCTGTGTTCGCTTCACACTACCTGAGAGATGTGAAGACAACATACGAGAACTGCTGCTCGCTAGGACCATACGTTTCCGCAGATGCAATCTTGGGGGCAGGGAGTGACACACATCCTATCCTATAGAAAATGGTTAGGAAGTGTTTTCTATGGTTGTTGGGTCGACCGCCGGAGGCGGACTTCCCACTCTTTAGCTTTAGTTTTGCTATCCTAACTTAGTTAGGCTTGGTCAGGTGGTTGTTTTTACTTCATTTACCCTCATTGTATGGTCAGTATAGTCTAGTCACATAGTGGTCACGCCCCTGTTGACAGATCATCTAGAACTCACCAGCTATACAGGTCACTACCTTGCTGGAGACTCTAGTAAAGCAGAAGCGGACTTGGGTGACAGTAATCACGAAGTCAGCTATGCTAACAGGTAAGGAACCAAGGTGTCAATCACCTACATGTATTGTGTTTCCTAAGTCCTATTCTGTCTGTAGCCACCTCCAATGGTGGTATTCAGCTATATATATATCTGACAGGTAAGTCTCATGAACAAAATGATATTTTAATGATAAAATAAAGTTTGTTCATACTTACATGGCAGATATATATATTCATAGTGCCCGCCCACCTCCCCTCAGGAGACAGTGGCACTAGAAAATCTGAATAGAAAATGTGAATGGTTCCTGATACCCGCCTTGCAGCGGCGGGAATGGGTACTAACCACCTGATCTCCCACTGCGTGTGTCGTAAGTTTTGAAATTCTGTCGGACTATCAGAGAATACAGCTATATATATATCTGCCAGGTAAGTATGACCAAACTTTATTTTATCATTAAAATATCATATTTGCAGTTTGAATGCTCTTAGATTAAGATAGGGTAAATTGAACATATTTGCAGTTTGAATGCTCTAAGGTTAAGATATTCTTCTTTAATTTTGCTTTCTAAGTGAAAATATTAAGTACTTATGTACTGTAATGTGTATATAAGTGTTTTGCTCTAGAAGCTTTATGTAGGATGACCAGCTGTTGATTTCAGTTATTATAATTAATTTGTGCTTGACATTAGGAGTGTTATTAATTGCAAAGTAAGGGTAGGAAGTACACTTATTCATAATTTTTCTCTCTTTGACTTCCAGGTCTCTCTAAATGAGAACAGGAATGAAGTCAACTATCAGGCAAGAGATAATTTCTTAAAGGTAACACATCAGTGGAAGGCAAAGCTGGAGCCTTGTTCACACAGTTTTAATACAAAACCACTGAAAATAGTCTAGCACCCTTTGTGACTTGTATGTGTTATTAATACATATACATTATTTATAAGGACCTACTGATTGGGTGATCTTAAAGGTCTGATAAATGATCAGTGCCCTTTGTGGTTGCTTGCCTGTGAAGTTGTCTCTACTTTAAGAAGGTCCTTCCATGAAACTATTTCCCAGGATGATTAGCTATCTTGTGATAATGTACCTTATGAGTTTGATTTTTATAACATGAAGAGTATTTTCTTACTGGGCAACATGGTAGACCATAAAGATGAAGCAGAAGAAGGAAAGGAGGCAAGAGCTCTAGCAGGATGACCTATATATCTATTCAGCGCTATTGCTTAAACATGTTTAGTACATGATTACGAGAAAATTAAAAAATACTTAAGAAATGTAATGGCTGAGCCAGTCATCAAAAATATCTTTCGTAGGTTAACAAGTGTAATTGTTTACCTTTATTAAAAGAATTAACTGCACATTATAACAGGTATTTGGACCTTTCACCAGCTTGGGAATTCCATGATCCCTTCATGGAGTGATCAGAATCAGTTTTGAACTCTTCAGTCATAAAGTAAACCAAAAGATGAGTTATGAGATGAACATCATCAGAAGTTGAAATATGCAAACTCTGTTGTCTTTGCTTGCTTACAGGATGTAAAGTTAACCTACTTTGTCCTTAACATGGAATTTGAATGCCCCATTCTCACTGCCAGTTTCATAGCTATATCAGCAGATGAGTTGTCAGTGGGGGTAGATGTGTATCAGTGCAGAACTAAATTTTGTGTCAGTCTTTTTTGTTGTTAGGAAAAGGGAATATATGTGGATCATTTTTCCATTGGAGCACGATAATAACATTGCTAGTGTTATTAGAAAACAAAAATCTACAAATGGAGAGTATGGTAAAAAAAAAAATGGCTTCAAGTTGCAGTTTGGCGGAGGCTATGAAGTGAAAAACATTCATTTTAAAATCAACAAAAAGCATTTACCATATGTTGCATGAAGTAAATCTATTGTCAGCAAGCAAGATAAATTTATGATAAACAAATATGCTGAAACTAGATTGGAAGTTTCAAAATGCAAGAATAGTTAAATCCACCCACTTAGACTACATTCTGAGACCTGAGAAGCAAGTTATTATTTAGGTAATAATGGCCGTCTTAAGGTAAGCAAAGTATTTTCCAGTCTTCCTTAGATCTGTAAATCTTGTGCTTTTCACAATCATGTACAGTACACTGTATATGCCTTGTACTCTAAATTATAATAAAAATATTCTTTCCAGCTTTAGGTGTGGTCTTTAGGATCAGTAAATTGAAAACATGCTGCTGATGTCCTAAGTTGTATGCCTACAAGTGTTATAGAACTTGAAGAACCTGCTTTAAATCCAAGTGACTTAGTACTGAGGCCTTTGCACAGCTGTACTTTTCACTCTGAACAGGTAAGATTATTTGACCTATTTACAGACTAAATTTAACTGCCCTTTAACATGTTATACAGCATACAGTATTTTTTTTTTTCTTAAATGTCTTTGCAACTTTGATGTTTAAACTGATTATGGGTGTATAACAGTTGATTAGTGAGGTATAAGTGTATTAAGATTATCCATTTTACCATCAGCTGCGGTCTTTTGGCTCACCAAATCCAAGTCTCACTGCTTTTGGCCACAGCTTTATTCCTCCAAGTGATTTACTGAAGCTATGCACAGCATTTCTTTTTATTTGGACAGGTATGTTGATGGTCTCAAGTTTTTTATTTTTGCAGTCAGTTCAATCTCTCTTTCCCTTCAGTTGTTTGATGGCAAAGTTATTTTGTCACCTTTAATTCACACACCTTGCTTTGAATGACAACAGTGTGTTGTCAGTGATTTAAGAGGGACAGTAATTTGATAATTGTATGCTTTTTCATCATTTGCATTTATTAGTAGAATGTATTGAGGAAAATGAAACAAATACATGAAAAAGATATTTTCAAGTTTGAAATTTAAATTAACCTTGTTATCACCATTTGATAGCTTTGGAGCTTATACAGTTTATTGAATTGATTTTAAATGAGTACAGTATATCTTGTGGTATGAGGATGATTAGTGTTTTATCATCATTAACCCTCCCCCCTGCCAGTTTCCGGAATTTTTTTATGCCCACTTAGCAGTCGGCACTTTACCTTTGCACATAGAATACAGTCATTGTGAGGCCTTATGGTTCATTTATGTCCTCAGCAAGTTCTAAGCAGTATGAAACTTTCATGATCTAATACAGTCCAAGAGTCATACCAGAAACTTGAGAAATCAGTCGATATTAAGCTAATTGTGATAGCTAGCTAGTTGGGTATGAGTATCTTTTCACACTCAGTGCTTTTCTTTCAACCACTCTTAAGTTCAAAATCTTATTGTGGTCACGTACCTGATAAAAACAGTAATCTGTAGGCTGCCAAGTCAGTTTTTCCCCCCAACTTACGAGTTCCTTAAAATTTTGAAGTTTTCTAACTACTGTTTCACTAGTTTAAACCTAGAAATTCAGATTCTCTTTGTCTGCCAAATCATTGTTGAATTTTCAGTAAAAATTATAAGCATAGGATATGTACATGAGAAATTTCATTGGTTTCTTGGCAGATCACTTTATATTTTTTGAAAGCTGATTTTAAATATTTCTTTTCCTTGAGTGTTTTTTTTATTTAGTTCTTATAATGTATGGTTAGCTTTTTATCAAGAGAAAGGGATTCAGGCTCCTGCAGATCAGTAGTTTTACAGATTGTTAAAAATTTGCAGTATTTTCGGTTTTGTTCCTGAACTTTTCATTTTATGTTAAAATTCAGTAAGAATTTCTTTGCAAATTTTAATGTAGGATAGTTTATTACAGTTGTTTGGCTGAGATTGCTTATAAACTATTTGAATGTAACTGACTGTATAGAATTATTTATTTGTAAAATCCTCTTGGAGTCAATCAGTTTGGCCAATTCTGTTGCATGGTACAATTTTTAAATTAATTCATATTTTATACATAAAGTTATTATACAGGTACATGATCTGCCATTAGGATATTGTCAAAGAGAATATTTTCATTATAAAGAAACTTAGTTGTGATCCTTTGATTTAAGTTTTGACTTGTTTGTGACCCTTTTTTCCATTTCCAGCTTTAAGTAAGAATTCTTGCCACAGGTGTGTTCTGTCATATTAATTTTGATCATTACAGTGAGGTTTACTTCACTTCTGGCTACATTTTCCCTTCTCCATTTCTTATTTAATTGTCTAACTTCTTAAACTTAAAACTTCAGGTGCTGTAGTTTTGACCTGTCATTTAAGAAGAAACTATTCTGGACATGCCATGTTTTCTTGCTTTTGTATGTACTGTATATTGACATAAGTTGAATGGTATTGAAGTGTAGCAATAATGATGTTAGGTGGAAAAACTTGCCTCTTACGTTAACCTCTGTGCATTTGTATAATGTATTACATAACTCTTGTATAAATTAATATTGTAGACAAATCATACTCACAGAGAAAACAAGGTATTAGAATCATCATAAATTATTTTCCTAATTAGATCATTCTAAAGATCTAGTGCTTTTAGGCAGTGTGAAATGAATTGTTAGATATAATTTACATTTTTGGTGTTGTTTGCTCTTGATTCTGCAAGGTACAGTTAAAGGAAAAAGTTTTTTTCATAGAAAGAATTTGGTTTCAGTGTATGAAAAGTCTAGAAAGCAAAACAGATGTTTTACCCAATATTCAACTTATGAGGTAGAAATCTTCAAACAGTTAAGATTGGTTAAGCAGGTTGACAGGGTGATATTACTTAGCTGATGTAGCATAATGGTTTGTAAAAAAAAATAACTTTGAAAGTATAGTATTAGTTATATTAGTTTCATACTATTTTAAAAGACCGGAGAGATGTTTTGATTGTAAACATGATAAATAATTTGATAATTTATAATTAATGTGGGTTAAACATGGTTCTAGGCTTATGTCATGAGGAAATTCATATTGTAGCCTTTATAACTGTTGTTGTTTTGAACCTACAGCTGAAGTTCTCTTCCAGGTTTGATACTGTAACCGTATTGTAACTGGAAAGAATACAGATATACACCCAGGGGCTGGCCTTAAGATACTGAATTGCTTGCTGTGCCAGTGGACCTTCCTTGCTGGCCTGCTACCAGATGCCTTACACAAGTCACAAGTAATACTTGAACTACTCCCATGCCAGGTATGGTGTTGTGTATTCTTCTGTTAATGAAGATTTGTACTATTGTATATGGCAGCTCTGTTGTTTGTCACTGGAAGAAATTTGTCCATGGACAACTTGCATTTGGTTAATTTTAAATGGAATAAGTAAGCAAACCAGCTAAGTAACTTAATCTTAAGATGATTATAGCTTAAGACCGTACTGATGAAGTGCTAGTTTACTGGTAAAGAGAGTATTATTTGGCTGAACCCAAATTCTCAGATGTATTTGAAATGTCTCAGAACCAATGGTAAACTTGGACATGTGTGACTTGAGGAAAATTGTGAGTTTCATATGTAACTTAACCAATTCACATATTTCTGTTTCTACTTACCTAATTGTGAGTATAGTTGACTTGCTAAATTACAGTTGATGAAATAACAGGTGGCTTGAGGTTTCTTAAATCTTTCAGTGGTCCAAGACCATCTTTTGACTGTGCAATAATATTATTCTTTAGAAGAACTCTTGTTGATCAGGTTGTCCCTGAATATCATTATGGGAGACAAGAGCAGTGGGAAGTAGTTTATATCACTCTTGCTCAGATAACTTCCCAATAGATCTGGAGTGTATGATGAATTGGAAAGATTTTGTTCTTCCTTAAAAGTAAACATATGACTACTGTCTGTTAGGTTGGGGTATGAGGTTGGTCTCCATGCATAGTAGACACAGTCTAGTCCACAGTATAGTTGGGAAATCACTTTGGGGTTAATTTTTTTAATGTGTTGTTGTGTGCAGAGACCTGGACTTTTTTACTTGTTATTTTTTGTCTGTTGTGTTTAGGTTTGGTTGTTGTGAGTATTATAAAATTTCTTTTTGAATCTGTGTGGATTGTTTTTCTCTAGTTTGCTGGATGCTGTGAAACGAGCCTTATATTGCTCTAGCAATTATTGCAAGTACCGTATGCAGGTTGGAGACATTGTCTCACAATCTCCAACTAGCTTTGCAGAAAAAGATTAAAAAAAAAAGCTACAGTTGATGCAGGAATGTTTTGATCATTTGATCTCTTTGATAATTTTTTATGCTCTTCACTTCTTTGGGACTAATGTCCTCTTGAATTTCGAGACTGGAATAGTTAACTGCCATGGAGAATTGCTCTCCATAACAAACACAGCCTAGTGCTAGAGTGGTCATCATTAATGCCATTTTTACAATGTTTGCATGGAACCTTTGTGTCTCCTGGCTAGATTTCTTAAGATATGAACTTTTAAATTTGAAACCTTGTTGTTTGTACTTACAGTATGTCTGTAAGTACCGGTAGATGGCAAATAGATTCCGTGTTGAAGTACATACTGTAATGCCATGAAGGGTAGTAAATCAGCATGTTATTTGTTTTTTGAAATTTTGATTTTTTTATTTGGTGTTAGAGTTAGCCTATTGTCACTCCAGAGTTGGCACAGTTTTTTATCCATTCTTTGAGAGATTTCAAAAGTTGGATGTTATTTGATAGCTACAGTAGTTGTATTTGAGCGACTGCACTGTGGTTTTGTTAGCATTGGTTTGAAAGTTTAAGCCAGTTAATTTTCCCTTTTTAAGTCTCAGGGATCATTGCATTTTAACTTTGGCATGTTTTCTCCTCATGTAGATAACTGGTACATCATCTACTTTTATGAAGACCTCAGCCTTGTATGGAATGTTGAGCAGGTAGTTTTTCAATGTCTGTCGACAAGGGAAGTTGGGAATGCCTCTGTGAGGTGTGCATTATGTGAATGAATTTACTCCTTGATTTTTGGCAAATTTATTGTCTGTTGATTTGCTTGTATGTATTGGGTTTTTATTGCATTTTGCATTCAGTTTTTGCCTGATTTAGTTGTTGACTTTTTATTTTATTCGGCAGTATTTTGATGGTAAGTTAGTTCATGATTGAGGAAAATGGATCAGATGATGAGGTTTCTTTGCCACTAGCTTACTTAACATTGCTTGGAGTCTTGTTATGTTAAGGAAATGATTTTTGTAATTATGAGGGTCATAGGACATAATGTTTCAGCTGTGTTTTGTTGGTTGGTCTATAGATAATGCAGGAAATAACTTATGTATAAATGGCTTTAAATTTATGAAAGGTCAGGCAGTTGCAATCTGAGACAGGTCACTGACTGCTGCTCTTGGTATCCAATTTGATTGTGGTGCCAAACACACAACTATTCAGAGCATTTTCTTACTGGTTATTCTTGCTCGTGCTGAGCCATTAATGCAGTTAGGGTGGTGATAGGAGTGTTTGAATAGTATTCCACATTGATATTATCAACTTTAGTCACGCGTACATATAAGAAGCATTTAATGAATAGAATCTCATGGACCTGTATATGATTTTACTGCTTTTTAGGAAGCTTTTATTAGCCTGATATAATGAAGAGTACTGGACTTGAAATGATAACTCTGCTCATTATGGTGACTAGTGACAATTATGTAAACTAAAGTTACCTGAATATCAGTGCTGCTTTATTCCAATTCTAGTACAGGTAGTTTAATATTGTTCTTATCATTACTGCACAATTCCGTAAAACAATACTAATCATGAAGTATGCTTCTGCTTGGAGATTGGGGAAATAACTTCATGGTCATATAACTTCTGGTCATAAATACAATGCGTTCTGGTCATTGAAGGACAGGTTTAATATACGTGTATTTTAGTGATTATGACATCCTTATAGTCAGAATCATTTTGTTTATTCTAGCATTACTACTATCTCGGGCAATAAGGGAGATCTTTGCCCATTCTTGTGCCTTTTGGAGAGTATTTTTATAAGCATTGGTCTCAGTTTCTTTGTTTCAATATTGCGTTAAAGGAGTTAAGATATGCAGCAAAACTGAATTAGCCTCTCCAAAACTGCTTATTTAAAGGAAACCTTTCAAATCTGTGACAGCTATCCAAGTTATCAATGTATAAACAATACTCTTTAGTATGCTTATGTCAGCCATAATGTAATATGATTAGCGAGTCTGACCATCAAAAGGTCCTCGGAGGGTATTAATTAAACTGCAGTGTGTTAACTGATGCATCACTGCATGGAGGGGGTTTTATGGAGAAAATTAAGTTTGCTATGTCTTGAGATGTTGATTTAACAAGTCGACTAGCTCCGAGTTAGTAAAGTGTAAAGAGAAACGTTTGACACTTAAGTTTTTGTTGGAACTCGGAAGGTGTCTCAGTTTTTCAGTGTCCAAGATTATCTTTGATTCTGTGACATTTTAGAAATTTCGTAAGAATTTACTGTCTTTCAAATAAAATCCCATTACCGGTAAACAAGCAAAACTTGAACAGCACTTAACTTATGCTATAACCAACTGTGTTTTGTTGTTATACAGTTGTTTTAGATACCTATTTCAGTTAGTGTTAATCAGCTGGAAATTACCCAGGTGACCAGTTGTTCCTAGTAACTGAACACGTGCCATTCATAGTAATTATCTTCATTAAGAGAAGAATCCCAACACCACACTTGTCAAGAGAGTTGGTTTAAGGTCATTTATGAATTCTGTAAAAGGAATCTGGCAAGTAGGATGGCAGGGAAGGCTCCATTGGTGTAAGGCAGCTCAATTCCTGAGGTCAGCCCCTATTTGAAGGGGGACACCAAATACTCTATTTGAAGAAAGTTTTAAGGATACTATATTGAAGTGTTATTTCATTAAGATACTCTTCTGTATTTGAAAAATGTTTTAAGGATACTATATTGAAGTGTTATTTCATTAAGATACCCTTCTGTAAATAAAAACGTTTTAAGCCTCAGTCTTTAATAAATTCCTTTTACAATGATTATTTTCTTGTTACAGTGTACTTTTGCAGTTTAATTCCATCATAGCAACAATGTGCGCATTTTAAGATTTTTTGCACAAACGCTACAGAACCATGGTATCGAAAATTTTCGCCAGTGCATTAGTTTCAGTATGTAAACACAATCATTGCACACACAATCACACAGCATTGGTTATAGTTAGTTTGAAAAATTAGCTAAGGCTAGTTAAACAATGAAAGCTGCTGCACATCATGCAATAGGTAAATCTTTTAATACTGTCACATACAAAATCTGCTAAAATGGAGCATATGGAAACTCACATTGGCACAAATGCATAAGGTGTTTTTTTTTATTTTAAGCATAATGC
The DNA here is from genome assembly GCA_039081455.1 of Macrobrachium rosenbergii. Classification (NCBI taxonomy): domain Eukaryota; kingdom Metazoa; phylum Arthropoda; class Malacostraca; order Decapoda; family Palaemonidae; genus Macrobrachium; species Macrobrachium rosenbergii. The sequence goes on along the minus strand of JANJGK010005391.1, from coordinate 17,077 downwards.
AACACACCAACACCAGTTATTAAATAGCTGGTGGTTCTCCATTGCATTATGGTTAAAATTTAATTTTAAAAGCACCATATGCAGTATGATTTTTCATACGCTTCATTTTAGCAGATTTTGTATATGTGACAGGATTCAACTTCTATATATTGCATGAAGATGTGCAGCACCGTTCATCGAGTAACTAGCATGAGTTAGTTTTCAAACCAGCTAAAAGCTGCTTAACAATCTTACACATTGGTTATATTTTACAGTACTGGGAATTTATCATTGCTCATTGGAATTGTTTTGTCTAATAATATACTTCATACCTATACAGGACAGGAAAAGATTGACAAATGTTGCTAACAAGCCGCAAATGACAAATCTTAAGGAATGAAGTTATTCTCTATCCCCCATGAAAAGCAAATGCGGCGGTTTTAATTTAGCTTGAAAGAAAAGTTACAAATGCTTGTAGCAACAGTCAGTCAATTCTTGCCAAATGAAACAGTACACCAGAACTAAGAAATTATAGTGATCGTCCCTTTTGTTATAAACCTGAGGGAACATTGCCTCAGTTACTTCTGTTTGAATGTCTGAGTTAAGAAATTGCTCATGTTGCATAGTGGGATTAAATTAATCCACTGTAAAAAATTTCAAGTTTCATTTTCAGGTTTTATTCTAATATTCCCAGTTATTAACATTATTAAAATAAAGTAAACCAAAACATTGAAATTACTAGGAATGGATGTATGGTGCCCTCGGTATACAACTGATGGGAAATGGAACAAATATCAAGAAAATAATAAACTTTAGACCGTATACGCTGTCAGGGACAATCTATTCTTTTAAATATCAGAATCTTACAGTATTAAATATTTGCATTTTACAGACATGCAGAAGTGTTGGTTCAACCGATTTTCTGAAATCGGTTTTAGTGACCGGGGATGAATTATACATTCAGACTAAACACCACGATATTGAAGAAACAAGAGGGTTGTCAAATTTAAAGGGTCACCTTTCAAATGAAATTCTTTATAAATGAATACTAAAACGAAGGAAATCAACATGGCTTTGGCACTAAGATCATGTGTAAAGGAAGAGTATAAATTAAAAGATGTAAACAAAAATGGAAACTGAAGAGACTTCCAAATGCTGCAAATCACGAAACACTGTTGGAAAACAGGAAAAGTGTCAACTTATAGTTTTGTAGAGTCGACTAAAAGGCAGCTTTATAAGAGCTGACTTTAAAGGCAACACCAAAAAATTGATTACGCCTAAATGTCTGATCATTAATAATCATGTGAGAGTTGTTACTCGAATTTTTTCAATGTTTCTCAAGTTCAGGCGAAATAACACCAGCACATTTAACTTAACATTACACTTATAAATTTGTACGTGATGTACATATAACAGCTAACGCTGGTTATCTCACGTTTCAGAAACTGTTATTCTTAGGAGTTTGACAGTGCGAAGTGAGACTATCTGTCGGGCGATTTCAGCTGAATATGAAAATGCCGACGAATAAGAATTTATTTTATATGAAGTACAGAGTTTAGAAATGAATTGTTAAATTTAACCATAAACATTTAGTAGAGAACAAGCATGAGAAAGAAGTGATAAGAAAGAAGTGATATACAATGTTGCCAAAGACCATGTAATTTCTAACATTTAAATGTAATATAAAACCACAACTTTCCATATCTGGAAGGAAATCTTACTTCAGATAACTGAATTTCAGCCTTCATGAGCAATTTCGAATCAGAACACTCACTTGACAAATGTTATGTTATTGGAGTGTTCATTGCTTATACGGGTAAATATTTACCATAGGCAGAAAGGAGAGAGCAGAATCACTAATAAGGATATTTATTATGTTAAGTAATCCAGTACCAAACAAATTAGTTTCACAAGAATTTGAACTTTTGATCATTGCAACTTTAACATTTACAAGTATCCCATAATAGACCAGGCTCCATGCAGCAAACAGTGGGAAAGTGATATATCACGTTTGAAGGCGTAAGAACCATGTCAGGCAGGAAAAACAAGAATAAAATTCCGAAGCATTTCTACAGGAAAAACAAGAATAAAATTCCGAAGCATTTCTAGATGAAGATTAAAGACAAGAAACCATGCAATCGAAGGATTACAGTGTCTAACACAAAATGCAGGTAAGGGTGGCCTCGCTGCTAATCTATCATTATGTAATCTTTTGTGAATGTTTCATCTAAGGCACTTTAATGCTTGTGAAAAATGTCTTGAGAAATGAAAAACAGCAAAACTGCTTCGAAAATATGATTGCAAACATCACAATGCGTATCCAGAGGAGTGTAAAGCAAAAGCATTGCTGAAAAGAGGTTTTTCAGGCACAAAACGAAACAATACAAATCACGCAAAATATGGGTACAATTTTTGCTAATTTAGCTTAAGACCTGAGGGAGGAATTGGTGGTGAGGGTGAAGGAGAAGGCTAAGAGGAAAATAGGTTGGGGGGGGGGGATTAGAAATTTTATGAGATGAGAGAAGGTAAAAGAGGAGAGATTTAAGTGTAGAGAGGAGACAGGTGAAAGAGGAAAGGAGAAGGGAGGTGAGAAGACAAGTAGAGGTGCAGGAGAAGAAAAGGAGGAAGAGAGGAGAGTAAGTGGAAGGAGAGAGGAAGGAAACGAGGAGAGCAGAGAGAAGAGAAAGCAGAAAGGAAGAAGAAAGCGCTCAAACTAGAGAAAATATTTGATGTCATACATGTGAAGCCATAGTACCATGCATCTGGTGGGAAGGGGAAGTCCCACAGTTGTCAAGTTTCCACTCCTTAGTCCATTACGATGGTTCCAAAAACTGGTATGAACACTAATTACAAGAGATTAAATTCCCCTTTCTCCTTATTAGTGATATGCTTTCCAAAAAGTATGGTCAAATTTGCCTTTTAAGTCAATCTAATTTTAGATTATCAAAATCATTACAGAAAAATAACCTTGAAATAACAAAAACAGTCAATCGTGAAACATTAAGCGAACACACTTTACATTTTTACCACCAAATTGAGGGGACCGACACTTTTTTTTTTTACATAATTGCCTATTTAAAACCAACACAACAAAACATAATCACCTGTTGTAAAAACCAATCTAACAATCTTATTTAGGGGCCCTTCAAAAATTACATAACACTTTGGTAATTTTTAACCCCTCCCCCACTTGCCACGACCCATAAAATGTCCAGAACCTCCCCCCTCAGAAAATTAGGTAACATCTAGTACAACGCCCCCCCACCTTAAATTAGTATGATTCCCCCTTTTTTTTTTAACTCAATAATATATTCAAGTTTAGCCTAATACCTGGAAATTATTACTTAGGTTTTTCTTAATACTTTTATATTAAAGAATCAGATAAATTTGCAATAAAAATGTTCTCTTATGCCATACTTAGAAGAGGATTAATTTAATTGATATTTTTCAAAGTCATGTTTATGCATAAAGTAGAGAATGCCGCAGCTCAGAAAAGGGATGAGTTTGTGATACTCTATGTCATGTAATACATATAGTAGAAAATATTGAAGTACAAACAATGGTTGAGTTTGTGATATTTTTTAAACGATGCAAAAAAAAAAAAATTAATATATTTTCTAAAACAGTCTATTGCAGAAATATGTAAAAAAAATTAAATACCATATTCTCAATATTATTAAAATATAAAAGTCTATTGCAGAATCTTTACTATCTCTCTTGTCCTACATTTACATCTTTTCAAAAGAAAAAAAAAAAAAAAAAAACGGAAAATGGTAAGTAACTTACGGCTGCAGCCCCCTTCCCCTACTGTCACTCATAACACTTCACTGTACCCCACCTGCCCCCCTAAGGAGTTACGTAATTTTTGAACGGCCCCTTAAAGCCATCAATATAATGCTAAGGTAAAGCAACATTTACAGTCACTTTAATTAAATACACATTCATTCAAATGCTGTAACTACAGTCAGACTTAACAAAAAGCTTTGATATTCAGGACTAAGTACTGTACATCAAGTCATGGTTTCGCTGCGATGTCGGTCAGTCGTATTTATGCTTTTTTGTGCCAGACTAATGGCAGAACATGCGTTGGTGAATTTAGCGTTGGTGCTGGCGTTTGTGCTGTATGTAGTGTTGGTGACTGCTAGGCTGTTGGGTTTAGCTAGAATGATGAATTTGCGTTTGGTTTAGTTAGAATGTTGAATTTGTGTTTCAGTGTACTGTCTACTTTAACAGGTACCGATGCAGTACTGGTGTTGGCAATTATGTTGGTTATGGTACTTTTTGCATTGAATGTTGATAGTAATAAAGAATCAATAGATAAGGTAGAGATACATCCTAATAAAACAAAGCAAGAGAGAGAGAAAAAAAAATTTTGTCTAAAAAAATTGTTTAAAAATTATATTTTAAGATCAGTAACCTATAATGAAACTGGACAAGTCTTGCTAAACCACATCAAAAGTGTGAAGGGAATCTAAGGTTGGTAAATAGAGAGCCAATCTGTTAAGTATAAAATGGTTTATCCCCATCTAAGTTATCACTGAAGTGATAAAGTTATAGGAAAAGTTTAATCAAGTACAAAATCAAATAACACAAATATAAGTGCTAAATTTACTGCTGAACCTTTGAACCCGGACTAGATTCTATAAATGCAAACCTTCTGAAAGCACAAGTATTTGGAAAGAAATTTTGTCTGAGGTTCTCTCATGTGTTTTGCTTGTACACATTGTATACAGTCAGCCGAACTATAAAACTCTGAAATTAAGATATTGCTAAATACTATTAAATGTTACTTGAAACATTAGTAAATACTGAATTAGTAAATATTGAATTAGTAAATATTATAAATTGCTAAATATTACTGATCTTAAATATTCATAAACAAACTGTTTAATACTAAACCTTATTAAGTGTTACTGATACTGATAAATAGATTCATGTGTATTGATAGTACAATTTTCATTCTGGAACCTTGCTCTAATTTTTATATAACCATTCTTCTAATGGCTCCATGAAATATCTATAAGTTCTACTTCAACAAATTTCTTTTCGACCAAAATGATTATTCGACATGACTGGAATGAGAGCACAGGACAGTTGAGTCAGTTTCGTCAGGTGCAAAATATAATTGGGTCACGACGAGGCCTGGAGGCAGAGCCTGAATGAGCTTCAAGCCACTTGGTCTGAGGTCTTCAAGGATGAGTTAATTCTCCCCCGTCTTGGAATGCGGTTGAATCATCTTATCAACGAAGGCTTATCTGCAACAAAAAAAAAAAAAAAAAAAAAAACTTTTAGTCTTGTTTCAATTACCCGTTCAGTTAAGTACAAACTAATGAGGATCAGCGAATCTCAGTCTGAGAGCCACTGTTTCAAGGCTTAATTTCAAAGTATCGAATGTTTATTAGTTATATACACATTTTAGTTTAATAAAATTACAGAAGATTTATTGTCATGCTTCAAAACTGGACATTACTTCCTGTGTATCAACATTAAGGCGATTGTATGCTTAGAGTAGATCAAACTCAGAACAAAGATGAAATTTGATTCCCACGAGGCATAAATGTGTTTTTATCAAAGTGTTTTAGAAAAAAGATATCCCAATGTTGGTTTTGTCAATCTTCATTGAATTATAACTTTCACTTTAAAGTTGCTCAGTACGAGAATTGTAACACGGCCCAGATTTTCTTTGTGGCGAATGCAAATCTGAGTAAATTTAATAGTATCCTTTGGAATTCTTTAATGGACTTTAACATCCAAGATTTCAAAAGTGTTTTTACGTATGTAGGGTTTAGCTATGTTCTGGATCAGTTATGCATTATATGAAAAAGGTTTAACTGATCCTTAATCACTGTCCAAAAGCAATTTCCCTCCTAAAAGAATTTTCTGCTGCTGACCTCGACTGATACCGACAAAGTTAACCAAGTGTGTTTAGCCTTACTGAAGCTATGTAAAGACCATGCAAATAGGCAGAACTAGTTGAAAATATAATAAAGTAACTTCGTCATACATCTTAAAATAGAGCTCCGAGTAAACTTTATAAAATTTTAAAGCCTAAGTAAACTAACAGACCATTACGTCAAAAAAGTACAGTAAAAGTCAAGTAGCCTACAACTGCTCTACAGGAGAGTGTTATTCAGTTCCATGGTTGTCATGTAATGTTCCCTTTTGGTTACAGAAAAATCATAGTTTGCAAGTCTGTTGCCTGGACATTGAAGTCTAAGAATTCAATTAAATCTACCAGGGGCAAGTCCCAAAAATCTGGTTTTCTCACGCGCGTAAGAACGTCATTTTTCAATGTAAGCCACTGATTTTCTTATATCCACTCAACTTCCACTTCCATAAAAGACGATTGAAGTTGGTCATTTCAGTGCGTCAGGTTATCAGGACTTCCTTGGAGTTTCACGTTCAACGTTTACATTACCAAGTTAAGGTTTTGGTATTTGCTTTTCTATAAACTCTCCCAATACTGTTGAATAGTCAGTTTTCAGGTAACACGTTTAATCAAACTTTCACCTGCCATTTCAATGTTCCCTTACACTCTAATGCCGATATTTTTAGTATTCACTCATAGGCAAGTGCTGTAACTACCTATCAGTAATAAGTTACATTACCACATAAGTGTTATTTATTTTGACTCCAGATTTTTTGTTTAAGAACTGCAAATGGCTATGAAATTAAATCTTGATGAACTGAAAGGTTCCAGTAATCACTAAACACAGCTAACATGGTCAGTTTATCCCTTAATACAATTATGGGGAAAAATATTCAGTAATGTTATTTACAGGAAATTATCACTCATGATCTTAGTCATTTTACAGTCTTGTGATTTTAAACCTAGCTTTTTGAAAGTAAGTTAGTGACCATTTCAGATTTTCTAGACAAAGTTGATTGGTAAAACTTCAGTTTTCGTCACGTCATTGCTATTATTTGCTAGTCAAAAGGGTTTATTTCAAAAATTTTCGTTAAGCACGTCAATTTTAGTTACGTGTGATCTATACAGAAACTATCACCAAAACATTAGAAAAAAAAAGTGAAAATTTTGATGTATTAATTACTAAATTTGTATTCAATATTAGGTTTCCTTACAAACTACTTACTTCAAGAACGAAGTTATGCAGTCTTCATAAACTCTATTCTTGGCGCCATCAAAAAACCTTTTCGATAAAGAGGCTGTTCCATAGATACAGTGGTGGTACTACTGACCAGCGAAATATCTGTAAAGGACAAGTACAAAAATTAACCACTGACATTAACTCAGTAATTCAGTAAAATTTAAAAGGAGCTCTAACCCCACCACCTGTGCTGTTGAAAGATATACCATTTTCAACGGAGAATTTATATATGAGCGCTGCTTAAACGCTTTCGTTCCATTTCCTGGGCTACCTTAGTTTACAAGGTAATTTTTTTGCTTCCTGTTGCCCTGATAATCTATCATTGTTTTCATCTATTTTAATTCAATGAGAGCTCCATATACTGTATGTAAGAGTTATCCCACCCTTGATCGTTGTTATTGTGCAGTACATCTTTTATGGGCTATAATTTAACATTACATTCATGTGTCAGTTTCTCAAAATCCTTAAGTTTCTCTTCAAGCTTTAGCACCAAACCTTATTTCTTAAACAGTTCACCGGCAAGTAACTGTCGGGACTGTCAGCAGACTTTTCCTTCAGAATTCAATATTTGACAAGCTATTATTAGTTTACCAGTTACAATGAACTATAAGTAATCACTTTTACAACTTTGTATTACACTAGTTGATATACTTCATCGGATCTGTGTTTTGTGAATTCATTGCTCACTTCTTAACAGTATCAATTATTAAACAAGAATTTTCATCAAAACCGAAATTATGAGAATACCAAAGAACTATTTCATCAAAATCTTGGAAGAACGATGAATAATTTGTAAATCTTGAAATTAAGTCTCCACAATAAAAGTAACTAATAGGTTCCCTGTAAAACAGTCTTCTGAAAACATTCAGCTTCAGACCATTAACTTATCCAGCTTCCGATCTTTAATTATAAATATCAATCAATCTAAGTCAATTTCACGTAAATCGATTCTACAGAAATTTACAGTTATGGCAATTACAGCTCAAACTAAAAATTTTTATGACGTAGTATTTTCAAACCCATAGCTGGTCGTGAAACTAATAAGCAGCTTCTACAATCCACTGCAGCAACCGTAATAAAATCTACTTAACTGGTAGGTGGAACATTGCATTATGGTAGAAACTTAATCGGAAGTAACAATCTTTCTTGTAATATATAATAGGAAACTTAATGATCGAGGATATACATTAAAACCAAATGATTTAATGATATTACAGCCATTTAATTAAATAACGAATTTCGAGAAGCTACAACTCAAACCTGCTAGGATTCAACAACTCGAGCATCAACATCTCAGCACGGCCGAACCACAGAGGAGAATTTACCATTACTCCAAAAGACCTAGCAACAGTCGACCTCCTGAAGGACAACACGAAATTTCAGTTACTGAACCCAAATGAGAAGCTAAACAAGACCATCGTCTGTAATTACCCAACAGAGCTCCCTCTGGATCCTCTTCTGGAGCTCCCCATATTGTGAACGCAGAGGTGTCTAACCAGATACAAAGCACCTTCACGGAAGATCCTTACCACCTACAGAGGACCAGTCCCGAGCCAAGTATGGTTGAGGACATGGGAGTACTTCCCCACAGAGGAATACACGCCAGACTCTTAGGTGCTACAGATGTCAGCGTTATCGTCATCATCAAGAACGTTGCAGAGGCCCTGCAATCTGCGCCATCTGTAGCAAGAAGCACGAAACGAAATTGTGTTTCGAGAAACTGAAAAAAGGGGAGCCTACAACACCTAAGTGTCCCACCTGTTCTGAGTGTTATCATGCGTGATTAAAGCGATGCAGTGATCTATTATCCCGCATTGCACAGTTGAAAGCAAGAGCCAACCTGCCAAAACTACCTCCTATAGCAACACCTGCTCCCAGACCAACGACACCACCAGAGCCACGGGTAGAAACGATCGAACAAGTGGTTGAAGCAGCGCCTGTTGTGTCGCGATATAGGGACTCAGACTGAGCAGCCAACACCACCAACCCCTCAATCTACTAACCCAGAACCTCAATCCTCTTCCCTTCCTCCTCAACCTCCTACTAATCCCGTCGTCGAACCTCAAGCCTCAAGCCCGGAAATACAACAGCCATAGGTGCTTTTCTCAACTTTAGACCTCCTTGGTGCCCTAACCAAAGGCGTGAAGATACGGTGTAAAAACCCAAGTAGAACCACAAACACTGGGAAAAAAGACCCGAAAATAGAGAGAAAAAGGATTTTCTTATTGGTACGCGATCTGTTCGAAGAAATCTGCTACCATCATTACCTTTCTCCTGGCGGGGATACCCTCAGACAGCAGCTCCGAGACATGTACTCTCATGTGGTTAATCATTTGATTAGCAACTATAACGTTCCTTCCACTTAAAACCTTCCTTTACCCTTTTAGGGCTGTCTCACGTCTAACGACCGAAAATTTCCAACTATTGCTCTAACTACCACTTAACTATTACTTCTATTTGTGTTGCTTTCCCTAAAACTTTAAATTCTTCATTTCCCTCCATTGATCCCTACCACTAAAAGATCGATGATACTTTGTTTTGCAAATTAAGTTAAATATGGGATTAAATCTCCATAGATTTTCTGTTTTTCTGATTTTTCTCAGACGATGAATATTTCATTTTCCTTACTGGCTATCTACCACTTGCCAGGACTCGCTGCTATCGCTTTCTCTCTCCAACTGACGGGTGCCTTACAGCTCAGAGGTTCGTAACCTCGCCTGTTAACCTGTTATTCACACCATTTCACTGGCACGACCATAAGTCACAAAGTAATCACCGTCATATCCTTAATTTTACCTGCACATCAAAAAAATGACTTACGGGCTGCTCTATGAGCAAGAGCTCGTGCTGGCATAAAGCCAGCTTAACAACAGCTCAAAATTCAAATGGCACTTTGATATAGAAATTGATTTACCCCTTAAATATTCTATGAAAACTATGAAACCACCAAATTTTGTGGCTCAAAATATACCAAATAGATAAACTCGCAGAGCTTGGTATTAAGTTTAAATCTGAAAGCTTTCCAAGTCCTGCTCAAAAATTAGTGCTGGGAGAGAGAGAGAGAGAGAGAGAGAGAGAGAGAGAGAGAGAGAGAGAGAGAGAGAGAGAGAGAGAGAGAGAGAGAGAGAGAGCTTTTGGGCAATAAGATGGTCATTACCTCAAACCAGTTTTAAACGCTATTAGCGAATGCAAACCCTGTAATTAACTCAATCGTGCCGATTTTAATGACTTGCTGTGGAATATATAATATGAAGATGTAACTTTATTCCCAAGCCTCAAGTTAATACGGCAAATTCAATGGCAAGCAATTCTGTTATTCAATCAATCTGTAAAATGTTTCATTATCCACCATCAAGCAAGAAACTATCAAAGCAAATTGTGACAAGTGTCTGACTCTGTTAGCTTTCCGAAAAGGAGCATGAAAACCACCTGACTATGTTACTGTACTAAGGTTTTTATGGGAAGGATCCTATCTACTCTTTCAGGCCACAGGAATACGTTCCCACTTTTCACACTTGACTTCACTCGGATTTAGCAACCTGTCAGGCTGATATACCAATGGAAATACCTCTCATTTTCATTGTGGTCAAAAGACAACATTCTGCCACTTCCATATTACAGAAAAAAAAACATTTGAAAAAAGTACAATCAAATGGATAAACAAGACAAAGTAGTGGAGAACAAGTTAATGACTCTTGCGATACGAACGTCTCTGTACAGATGTTTCCCTTTACACCCAATATGTACTACATATAAAACCCAAGCAATCTATGGAATGAGATATTACAACAGGCGCAAAGAATGTGTATAGGTAAATAAAAATATAACTTGAAAACCTTGAAAACTTTCGTACTACAGTCACTTATATGCGTCATTACCAATTGCCAGAATATAGCCTACCCAGCTGATGGAAAACATAGGGTTATGAGAAAATAACATAGTAAATTTTGGATGATCCGATACGTCACGAACAGTTCTTAAGAGCTAGAAAGCAGTTTACTTGTTGGCGATATTGAAATAACTACAAAACGTATTGACAAAAAAATGAGCAATTCTACTGCACGGGTACAGTATAAACTAACCAAGAACAATGCAGTAAAAAGCAATTGAACTTTAGTACTAATGACTAAAAAAAACAAATAGATGTGGATTTTCTTAAATATATTACGTAAGAGGGATTTGTGTTGATCCCTAAAGCCAACAATGAATGCTTACGAACCTTGAATACAGGATACCCAAGTCCCTTCACACAAGGGACTTGAGCTTCCGTGTTGACGAGAAACCAGCTCAATCTCTATACCATTAACTAAAAGCAGCTTCTCTACAAGGAACCCAGTGAAAACTTAATACACAAATTATTTCAGCACATGAACACAACTAAATCGTAAACACCACAGTGAATGAACTTTAATCAGTATTTTGAATCGTGGCTCAGCTTTCAAAAGCTGGACAGCAATTGACCTTCCTGCTTCAGTTTCCTAGATGGTTCTGATCTCTTCCTTACCAAGCAACAAGCAAACCAATGTGATCTGCGGGTCGAATTAAGGATACGCATGCTTGCCTTAAGTAGTAGTAATTCTCGTTCATTTAGTGACTAAGCTATCCAGAGGACAAGAGCCCTTAATTATAGAGATTCAAGTATCCTTTATAAGGTCCGGAAAAGAGTATACTACAATACTACGAGAATAATGTTAATATAGTAACCTAATCACACTACATTTAGTGTTATGGATACCGACCATTATGGTTTTGAGTTCGTCTCTTTAGAACGTGACTTATGTTCTATCTGCCAGTTTTAGGAGTTGAATGAAACTAGAACCGTTTACCATAGGTATTAAAATAAACTTATCTAGCCATTCAGGAATGCAGTGAAGGTTCTAATCCCCTAATATTTGTGAAAAACTAACGATAAGTTAATTGCTCAGATTTCTTACATCTAAGATATTCTTTAATGGTGTGATGTATTGACAGGTTGCCCTCACAAACAGTGATTTAAGACAATTATAACACTAGACAAGCGTACTGTACCTTTAAGTACAGGAGGGTCTACGAGGGTCTATAAAAACTCAAGCACACCTTTCACTTTACCAAAGTCCCAGAAAAACACGCTACAGCAAGGACACTTCCGGATTCACTGACATTACACTTCAACATTAGCAAGTTCCAAACTTGTCGGTGTTTAGATGGGCGACCAGAAGTGACTGCCAGGGCGCCGTAGGGAAAGTAATACCATGCTTATTACTGATCCCGAGATATAAATTAGAATGCCATAGGCCAGGCTGCGGCCTATAAACACTTCCCTAACGGGGAGGAATTATAAATTTAGCCTTGCTTATTCTCGGCCCTAACAGTTTCAAGACGCCATTTGCCATATACAACGCAAAATTTTCTAATGCCACACACCAATGTTGCACAGTTAAAGTATGAATACCAAATCATTCTACTGTTCTGCTTTATCAGTATTCATTTTTTGGAAAATGCACGTTAATAACTTTTAAAGGCTTACTCCATATGCAGGTAATTCTAAGCCGGCTGTCCACGGTGAGCTAGGATATAACAGTTGACGTTTTCCTATGTTATTTTACTTGCTTTGCAAGAATTTAAAGTAATATTTTGTCGGCCGGCTATAACTAAACTGTAATTGACCTTTGAAGGCTACATGACGGTACCAACTGGTCCCCTGCACCGACCTATACAGCTCAAGGGTGAATTACAGTTTAGCTACAGCCGACTGGCAAAATATTACTTTAAATTCTTGCAAAGAAAGTAAAATAACACAGGAAAACGCCAACTGCCATAGTCTAGCTCGACTGGACACTATTCGAAGCATTCGGTCGGGTCGAAGAAATGTCAACAGGTGGTGGAGCGGTGCTTCGTGCCTTATCCACATTTTGAAATATTCTTGGCAAGCTCGTATGCTCTGGCAGGCAGTAATGTTTCGCTGCGCGCGCTAGCCACAGGGTTTACAAAAAATGTAAAAATATTACTTTAATTCAAGTAAAATAACAGGAAAACGTCAATTGCCACAGTCTAGCTCAGCGCGGAACACCGGCTTAGAATACTACTCTCTCAGTTGGAGGCATCGGGTGATTGGCTTGCCTATAAGACCGTGCATGCGTGATAGGGCCTGGAATCAGCAGTACTAGTAATGCATGAAAAGTGCCTTTGGAACGGCTCCCGCTGTCCATTTATTTGCCGGCCCCCCCCCCCCCTCTTTTTTAAGCTTGTTTTTTGTGTTCCAAATGACAAACAGGAAATACAACAATAAGGTGCCCAAACCTTTTCCCAGTTATTTACCCCACCCAAAACCCCGAATCCCCAACGGGTCCCCCTTACCATTAGCTATTCTCGAAAGTGTGTAACCTCATCCAAAACCCCGATTCCCAACGGGTCCCCTTTACCATCGGCTACAGTTCTAAGATAGTTTACAGCTTAATTAAAGCCGAGCAACAAAATATTACTTTAAATTCTTGTTCAGCAGGTAAAGTTCTATAGATAAACGTCAACTGCCATAGTCTAGCTCACAGCAGACAGCCGACTTAGATCTACCCCTTTGAACACTAAGAACAAGTACTAACACTAGCTAGGGGCCTCATACACTTAGTACTCGCCAGCATCTAAAATCTTTCAGAAATAAACACCAGCCATTGTAAATAAAGCATTGATGCAAAGTTTACAAGAACTGAAACTTCATACTCATGACTTCATAAGGCTTAAAAATATCTTTGGCATGAAGTCATTGCGTTGGCAAATTATGACCGAAAGCAGACAAACTAAAATACCGTGTTTGCAAAATTCAAAGAAATTAAAGTTTAGATTTCAGAAAAAACGGCAAAGGCTTAAGCAGACCATGGCTACAGTTCTGCGGATAAGTACATTACGATTAAGAAGGAATTGCAGATAAAACGACCATGCCTTCCCTTAAAGTTCCAAAAAATTATTAATTATAAACCACAGTTTTGAAAATTAAGAATCTCCTTTACAGGGCAACTTTCTCCCTGTAACAACACAACCATCAGTGTCACTAGTCAGTTTACAGAAACTGACTCGTAATTTCCATATCAAAATTTTCAAGACTCTAAAACTGCAAAGAAATACCTCATACCACTTCTCGTCTAACCAAACGGACAGACCACTTCTCGTCTAACCAAACGGACAGACCACTTCTCGTCTAACCAAACGGACAGACCACTTCTCGTCTAACCAAACGGACAGACCACTTCTCGTCTAACCAAACGGACAGACCACTTCTCGTCTAACCAAACGGACAGACCACTTCTCGTCTAACCAAACGGACAGACCACTTCTCGTCTAACCAAACGGACAGACCACTTCTCGTCTAACCAAACGGACAGACCACTTCTCGTCTAACCAAACGGACAGACCACTTCTCGTCTAACCAAACGGACAGACCACTTCTCGTCTAACCAAACGGACAGACCACTTCTCGTCTAACCAAACGGACAGAGTTCATACATTTCACATAACCAAAAGCAGGTCTCCTCCTTCCAAGGAAAAACCGACCAACAAGCCCAGTATACAGTTTCTTTGCTAAGGCCTTACCTTACGTATGTTCGCAGAAAGTATTTCACCATCCAACACTCAGAACATGAACATTTTCAATGAAAAATACTTCTGTACTAAAATTTACGTAAAATGTACCCAAAACTAAATAAACTAAGTTTCATCTTAAATTTCTCAGAGCATTTTCAGCACAGCACACAAATACAAAATGACCGGATACAAACTAGGAGCTAAACTAACACTTCTTTTCCTGAAAACCTCATCGTCTCTTTCGCCAATCACAAAAGCCCAAGTCCTCACTTTCAAACAGACGGAGAGAAAACGACCTCTGATTGGCCCAGGTAACAAACAAAGGATCTTGGAGTCAAACGACAATTCCAGGAATCCTTACATCACCTCAAGTAACACTGACATCTGTTGATAGCGAAAGAAACCAATGAAAATAGCAAAGCTACAGTAAATATATGGAATAAATGACCCATATGAAAAATACGTTGTTTTAGGCAGCATCTGAATGTCAGGATTTATAAAACATTGTCCATTGCCCATTTTTCATTTAGTGTGCACTTGACCTAATTATCTATTAAAAATTTTTAATTTTGTACGAAAACATCATGTTCCATTGCGAGCTATATAAATTAAAATAACAGGTACCATGATGTCATTTTTAAACAAAACAAAACCTTGAGATAAAAGCCATCATTTTATTCTTCACCTAATGAGCATATCATCCCATTGCATAAATTAATACCTAGAAAAAAATAGACATTTATCAGGAACATTTCGCTACAATTCTGGTCATGCATAATAACGGGGCTTTTATGATTGACAAGAAAGCAAATTTGCCACCAAAAATATTTTGGCAATATTTTCCAATATTCAGAACTTCACATCCTCTTGTTCTCTATATTAGAAATGAATCGATTTTAAAAGATATGTAACATTCCCAATAATTCGACTTTCAATACAGTTCCATTGTTTCCTGTTAAAAATTCCGCTCTCATAATGATCAGGGTTGGTGCTTCTGTTGGAAAAACCGACACTGTTGGAAAACATTCTTTAAAGATTTTCGTTCCTGTCCGAAAGCTGCCTATAAATAAAAGGAAGATTCTTTTAGGTATTCGAGAAATGTAACTCTTGTGACAGGAAAATTTAGTCGAATGCATCTGATTGCCAAGATTCCTCACAATAGCTTCAGAGTGGCCAACTGAACCTAACGTTAATACAATGGTGGTTAGGATTTTATGAGAGAGAGAGAGAGAGAGAGAGAGAGAGAGAGAGAGAGAGAGAGAGAGAGAGAGAGAGAGAGAGAGAGAGAGAGAGAGAGACTAAGAAGCATTTAAAGCTCAGTACAATTAAGTCTCGCGCAACAGGTTAGGGAGAGAGAGAGAGAGAGAGAGAGAGAGTGAGAGAGAGACTAACAAACATATTTAGCGCTCAGTGCAATTAAAACTCGAGCAAAAGCTTAAAGAGAGAGAGAGAGAGAGAGAGAGAGAGAGAGAGAGAGAGAGAGAGAGAGAGAGAGAGAGAGAGATAAACATATTTAGAGCTCAGTGCATTTAAGACACATGCAACATTCTATATTTTACTTGTTACATGCATGAAATTACGGATAAAGGTTTGTCGTTTACTTATTAAAAGTCATGCAAATACTCAGGCATATATCCAAATATTTACACATACACACACACAGTCTTGTATCCAAATATTTACACACAGATACACTCACATACACGGGCTTACATCTATTTACACACACACTCACACAAGAGAACAGGGACGAAGATGTAGTGACAGGAATTAGTCTAATTTTGGGGATTCTCAAGGGAGTCACTATTGAAGATATAAACACAGCAGTCAAGAGGCTGAAGAATTGAATGGTACCAGAAATTCATCAGATTACAAGCAAGGCTTGATTTCACGAAATATAGGCTGTCAAACCAAGTATTGGGGCACTTTCGGCCATTCAATGCTTAAAGCAGTTAAAAGAGGGGGTTGGAGTGGTTGGACTTGAAGATAACGAAATCCAGAAAACAAAAGAAAGGAAGTACAAGGGTCTGGAGGTGGAGTATGAAGAAAACCCCTCAGTTGCACTAAGAAGTAGTAATTAGAGAGGGTGAACAGCACGACTGAAGAAAAGAAGTGGGACAGGAGGTAAAAGTAAAAGTCTAAAAAGTGGGTGAAGCCAGGGTCTGAAGAGACGATGCTAACACCCTTTAGTAACCCCTACAGTGCACCATGTGAGGGACACTGACCGCACTATCTCCTACGGGGAACGCTATAAAGTCAGCCTAGAAAAGGAAAAGGTTATTTAGTCAACTAGGGAACGTATTAGGAAAGACTGAGAGTAAGAAAGCAAGGAAGGTGATGAAGACTGATGTGGGTGCAGACGAGAATGAGTGAGCGTGGATGTAAGGTTTGTCGTGGAACAGTCATGTGAAAGAGTTTGCAAGTAAATGGGAAAC
>JANJGK010005390.1:32500-37500 GCA_039081455.1 Macrobrachium rosenbergii | reverse complement strand
AATAAATAAAAAAATAAATAAAAAAATAAAAATGAAAATAAATAAACATAAATAAATAAATAAAAATAAATAAAAATATAAAAATAATAAGAAAAATAAATAAATAAATAAGTAAAAGGTACATAAATAAAAAAAAATAAAAATAAATACAAAGGAATAAAGAGACAAATAAAAATAAATAAAAATAAAGAAATAAAATAAATATTAAATTAATATAAATTTATAATAAACACCAGGTAAATAAATAAAAATAAATAAATAAAAAATAAAAATAAATGAATAAATAAAAATATATCAATAAATAAATAAATAAATAAATAAATAAAATAAATAAACATAAATAAATTAATTAAAAGTAAACAAATAAATAAAAATAAATAAATAATAAAAATAAAAGTAAATAAATAATTGAAAAATGAAAATAAATATATAAAAAAATGACTAAAAATAAATAAATAAGTAAAAATAAATAAATAAATAATAAAAATAAAAATAAATAACAAAAAAAAAAAAATAAAAAATCAATAAATAAAAATAAATAAATAAATAAAAAAAAATAAAAAAAAAATAAATAAACAAACAAAAATAAATTAATAAATAAATAAATAAAAATAAATAAATAAATAAAAATAAATAAAATAAAATAAATAAATAAACATAAATAAATTAATTAAAAGTAAACAAATAAATAAAAATAAATAAATAATAATAAAAATAAAAGTAAATAAATAATTGAAAAATAAAAATAAATAAATAAAATAATAACTAAAAATAAATAAATAAGTAAAAATAAATAAATAAATAATAATAAAAATAAATAAAAAATCAATAAATAAAAATAAATAAATAAATAAAAATGAATAAATGAAAATTAGATAAATAAATAAAGTAAATAAATATATAGAAATTCATAAATAAAAAAGATAATAAAAAATAAAAAATATAAAAATTAAAAATATAAAAATAAAAAAAATAAAAACAAATAAATAAAAATAAGTAAAAACAAATATATAAATAAAGATACTTAAATAAAAAATAAATAAATAACAATAAATAAAAAAATATATAAATAAATGAAAATTAATACAAAATAAAATTAGAAGAAATAAATAAATAAGAATAACTAAATAAACATACATAAATAAAAATAAATGAATAAATAAGAATATATAAATAAATAAAAATAAATAGAGAAATAAAAATAAATTAAATAAATAAATTCTGTAAAAATTAAAAAATAGAATAAATGAATAAAAATAAATAAGTAAATAAATAAATAAGTAAATAAATAAGTAAATAAGTAAATAAGTAAATAAGTAAATAAATAAATAAATAAATAAATAAATAAATAAAAAAATAAAAAATTAAAGAATTAAAAGATAAATAAATAGAAAAATAAATACATAAAAAATAAATGCATAAAAAAATAAAAAAAATACCTAACAAATAAAAATAAAAATAAATGATTAAATAGAATAATAAATGAATAAATAAAGAAATTATTAAATAAAAATAAAAATAAATATAAATAAATAACTAAATAAATAATAAAAAATAAAAATAAATGAATAAATAAAAATGAATAATAAAAATAAATAAATAAATAAATGAAAAAATAGATAATAAATAAATAAATAAATAAACAAATAAAATAAATAAAAAATAAATATATAAAAATAAATAAATGAAAATAAATAAAAAAATAAAAATATATAAATGAATAAATAAAAATTAATAAATAAAAATAAATAAATAAATAAAAATAAATAAATAAAAATAAATAAAATAAATAAAAGTAGATAAATAAAGTTACATAAATGAAAATAAAAAAATTAAAATAAATAGAAATAAATAAATAATAATACAAAAATGAAATAAAAAATAAATAAATAAATAAACAAATAAATAAAAATAATTAAATAAATAAAAAATAAAAATAAATAAAAATAAAAAAATAAAATAAATAATTAAAAACAAATAAATAAAAATATATAAAAATAAATTCAATAAAAAATAAATAATTAAAAATAAATAAATAAATAATATTAAGTAAATAAAATAATAAATTATTAAATAAAAATAAATATATGAGAGTGAATAAATAAAAAATAAATAAATAAAAATTAAACAAAATAAATAAGAGAATAAAAATAAATAATTAAATAAATAAATAAGTAAATAAAAATAAAAATAAATGAATAAATAAATGAAGATAAATAAATAAAAATAGAGAAATAAATATGAATCAATAAATAAATTAATAAATAAAAATAAATAGAATTATATTAAAAACTTAATAAATAAAAATAAAATATAAAAGCTAATAAATAAAAATAAAGAAATAAAATTAAATAATTAAAAATCAGTAAATGAAAACAAAAAAACAAACTAACAAACAAACAAATAAATAAAAAATGCGAATAAATAAATAAATAAAAATAATACATAAATAAAAAATAAAAATTAAAATAAATCAATAAATAAAATTTAAAAAATAATTAAACAAAGAAATCAATAAAATGAATAAAATAAATAAATAAATAAGTAAATAAATGAATAAAAAGAAATAAATAAATAAACATAAATGAATAAATAAAAAACAAATATAAAAAATAAATAAATCAATAAATAAATAAATATAAATAGATTAACAAAATTAAATATATAAATAAATATATAATAGTAAATATAAAAATAAATAAAAATAAATAAAAAATAATAAATAATAAATAACTAAATAAAAATTATTAAATAAATAAAAAAAAAAAAATAAATTAAATACAAATAAATAAAATTAATAAATAAAAAATCATTCAATAAATAAAAAATAATAAATAGAAATAAAAAAATAAAAAAATAAATAAAAAACTAAAAAAAATAAAATAAATAAAAATAAATCAACAAGTAAATAAATAAATAAAATAAATAAATAAATATATAAAAGTAAATAAATAAATAACAATAAATAAATAAACAAATAAATAAAATTAAATAAATAAAAATAAATAAATAAATAAAAATATAAAAATAAATAAATAGATAAAAAAATAGATGAATACATAAAATAAAATATAAAAAATAAGTAAAAATAAAAATTAATAAATAGAAAAAATAAATAAATAAAAATAAAAAAATAAATAACAAAATAAACAATGTAATAAAATAAATAAATAAATAAATAAATAAATAAATAAATAAATAAATAGATAAATAAATAAAAAGTAAATAAATAAATAAAATTAAATAAATAAAAATAAGTAAATAAATAAAAATAAGTAAATATATAAAAATAAATAAATAAGTAAATAAAAATATAAAAATAAATAAATAAGTAAATAAAAATATAAAAATAAATACATAGATAAATGAAAAAATAAATACATAAAAACAAAAAAATAAAAATAAAAAATAAATAAATAAATAAGAATAAATAAATAAATAAATAAAAATAAATAGATAAAAATATATATATAAAAATAAATACATAAATAAATGTAGACATTTAAATAAATAAAAAAATAAATAAAAATATAAATAAATAAATGAATGAATAAAAATATATAAATAAAAATAAATAAAAAATAAAAATAAATATATAAATAAAAATAATAAATAAATAAAAATAAATTAAAAAATAAAGATAAATAAATAAATAAATAAATAATAAAAAAATAAAATGAAAAATTTATACACAAAAAAAATTAATTAAAAAATTAATAAAAAAAATAAAAATAAATAAAAAAATAAATATATAAATAAATAAAAATAAGTAAATAAAAAATAGGAAGTGAATAAATAAAAATAAATATATCAAATAGATAAAAGTAAACAATTAAATAAATAAAAATACGCAAATAAATGAAAATAAATAAGTAAATAAAAATAAATAAATAAATAAAAATAAATGAAAAAATAAAGATAAATAAATAAATAAATAAATAATGAAATAAAATAAAAAATTTATACACAAAAAATAAAAATAAATTAAAAAATTAATAAAAAATAAAAATAAATAAAAATAAATAAATAAATAAAAATAAGTAAATAAAGAAAATAGGAAGTAAATAAAATAAATAAAAATAAATATATCAAATAGATAAAAGTAAACAATTAAATGAATAAAAATACGTAAATGAATAAAAATAAATAAGTAAATAAAAATAAATAAATAAATGCAAATGAATAAAAAATAAAAATAAATAAAAGTAAAAAAATAAATAACTAAAAATAAATAAAAATAGGTAAAATAATAATGAATGAATATAAATAAATTTAAATAAATAAAAAAGTACATAAAAATGAATAAATAAATAAATAAATAAAAATAAATAAGTAAAAAAAATAAATAAATAACTAAATAAATAAAAATAAATAAATAAAAAATAAATAAATAAATAAATAAGAATAAATAAATAAATAAAATAAAAAAAACAAATGAAATGAAATAAAAATAAAAATATTAAAAAATAACAATAAATGAAAGATTAAAAATAAACAAAAATAAATGAAAATAGATAAATATAAATAAATAAAATGATATAAATAAACAAAATTAAATAAAAATTAATAAGTAGAAATAAATAAATAAAAAATAAGTAAATAAATAAAAAAAATTATGAATAAATAAATCAGTAATTAAATAAATAAGAATAAATAAATAAAAATAAAAAATAAATAAAGATAAATAAAAAAAAATAAATGAAACAATTAATAATTACATAAATATAAATAAATACAAATAAATAAATAAAAGTAAATGAAATAAAAATTAAATAAAAATAAATGAATAATTAAATAAATAAATAAAGAAATAAAAATAAATAAATAATTAAATAAATTAATAAAGAAATAAAAATAAAGAAATAAAAGTAAATAAAAAATAAATTAAAACAAATTTAAAAAATAAATAAAATTAAACAAAAATAAAAAAAAATAATTAATAAAAATAATTAAATAAATAAAAAAGAAATAAATATAAATAAATAAATAAATGAATAAAA
>JANJGK010005390.1:0-15000 GCA_039081455.1 Macrobrachium rosenbergii | reverse complement strand
TAGTTCATCAGAAATTATTAGACGATATAATCTGAGTAATCGAACGCCCTGGAACTGAAAAGGGGGAAGAGACAGTAACTAATTATTGATAATGAATGATTCTTAATTATTCAGTTTGCATTCACGTAATAGACCAGGCTTCATAATTATAAAAGAATAGAATAGAATATGGAATTTAAGCCAAAGGCCAAGCGCTGGGACCTATGAAGTCATTCAGCGCTGAAAAGGAAATTGACAGCAAAAAGGTTTGAAAGGTGTAACAGGAGGAAAACCTGAGCAGTTGCACTATTAAGAAATTGTTGGGTAAGGGTGGAAAGTAAGATGGAAGAAAGAGAATATGAACGGAGGTGTAGTAAAAGGAATTCGTAATTCTAATACAATCCAAAATAATGTTTCGAAAACTACAACAGTCAGTGAGATACCAATTCTACTACTGAATAATTCTCCTACTTTGATATGCTATACTGTAGCATTTCATGAAATCATTGACAATAATGTTTCTTGTACATTTACCTACATAATTATAAGTATTGATTGATGTGGGTTCTTTGAAATTTCCAAGTGGCTGATTACAAACTCCTATATTTCCAATTCTAACTTCTCTATTTCAACCTGAGATTCCTCCAAGTCTCATGAATAACATAACAGAAAATATTACCTCATTACAACTCAACGTCCCAGGTAAAAAACGGCCATGACATAATGCTTGCATATCATTACTGCGATTATGAATGCCATTCCGTCTGATAAGAGTAATTAACTTTGGGAACGCTAATGACAAAGCAGGTATATATCATTCAATCAGAGTAATTAAAATATTCACAGGAGAAATACTCACAACCGTCACGTGATCTAAAGGCCAATTCATCCACTTTTTCTGATAAAGATCTTTTGCTGATGAATTTTCATCAAATTAAGCTTTTTCCTTTGAAGACTCGTGAGGACCTTTGAATGAACATCAACGAATAACCTCAAAAACTTTTATTCTTTCTTATTCAGTTGGCTCTCAGGCCTCATTGGAATGCATTGCCAAAAGCACCACACAGGAAAAGTCTTTGAGCAGCTTTGTTTGGGACATATATAGTGTTTCTTTTCAAAGGGCAGACAATCGAAGCCGATTCAATTAAACTGACAAACGACAGGAATCCGTCACAACAACGAGTAGAGGAAACAGGATAAAATCAGCCACAGATCCTTTAAGGGATCCTGTCTCATAGAAGGATACCCCTTGTTCTCCAACCCCCTCCCCACCCCGGGAGTAAGAGGGGACCTAACGACCTCCAGATTCCTTAGTTGCCAGTCACTGCAAGGCGCCTTCTATAAATTGTTCTCCTGCGTACTGCAATATAAGGCGAATAATTATTGTTCGTCGAGAGTTGGAGATATGACCTAAATATAAGATGAAGGTTTACCATTCTCGCTTTTGTTTGATTCTTATGAACTTTTCCTTTTTCATATATATATATATATATATATATATATATATATATATATATATATATATATATATATATATATATATATATGTGTGTGTGTGTGTGTGTGTGTGTGTGTGTGTGTGTGTGTGTGTGTGTGTGTGTATATATATATATATATATATATATATATATATATATATATATATATATATATATATATATATATATATGTGTGTGTGTGTGTGTGTGTGTGTGTGTGTATCTTAGATGAATGAACAGATATTGTCGCTTTCATCATAAAAAGATTTTAAATCATTCTCAACAGGAAGTAGAGTAGCGGTCTTTCGGAAAGTCAAGTTTCAGAAGAAGCGATTAATGACAAATCTTTGATTAGACCCCAAGGCATAAAAAGTGACTCTCAGAAGTGTCCTCGTTCACCACAATATTTAACGACCGCAAAACAAAAAAATAGAAGAATGAACTAAGACAAACTCACTTTTCCTCCTTAAACCTAAAATTACATCAAATATTCACGTTTTAGGCAGACTGCCATCTCTCTCTCTCTCTCTCTCTCTCTCTCTCTCTCTCTCTCTCTCTCTCTCTCTCTCTCTCTCTTTACACTGTCTATTTAAAAGCTAATCAAATTTTGAGTTGGAAAATGAACTTCAAAATTCCCATAATCAATGGAACGTTTAACTCTTTTAAAATATCTCTCTCTCTCTCTCTCTCTCTCTCTCTCTCTCTCTCTCTCTCTCTCTCTCTCTCTCTCTCTCTCTCTCTCTCTCTCTCTCTCTTTACACTGTCTATTTGAAAACTAATGAAATGTCTATTTGAAAACTAATGAAATTTTGAGTTGGAAAACCAACTTCAAAATTCCCGAAATCAAAGGAACGTTTAACTCTTTTAAAATCTCCGAACTGACTGTCACATCATTATTTTGATTTTGTCAATTTGTTTATTAAGCACTGTAAAAGAATCCTTTGAGGGCTCAATAATGAGCAAAGGCATTTATGAAAATTATATACAGTACATATAGGCTATATCTATATATATACATATACGAGTATATATATATATATATATATATATATATATATATATATATATATATATATATATATATATATATATATATATATATATATATATATATATATATATATATATATATATATATATATATATATATATATATATATATATATATATATATATATATATATATATATATATATATATATATATATAGATATATATATATATATATATATATATATATATATATATATATATATATATATATATATATATATGAGAGAGAGAGAGAGAGAGAGAGAGAGAGAGAGAGAGAGAGAGAGAGAGAGAGGGAGAGAGTGTGTGTGTTAGGCAGAAAAAATCTAATCTCGAAATGGGAAATATTTATAATTCACCCTTGAAGACGAGGTAACCTTCAGTCAAGCTTATCTTTATTCGTAAAAAAAATAAGTATTGATTTTTGGGAACATCAAAGCAAGAAGCGAATTCCTAACGAGTTTGCAGGTGAAAGCAAGGGGAAAGAATTCCCTCAGATTTGGAAATTGCGACGCTTGATAAAATGGCGCTGATTTTATGGTCGTGTTGACTTCAGTGGAATAATATCTTCCTTAGTTCCTTGAAATCAAGTTTTATTTTATAGAGAGTGACTTCCAAAATAAGTAAGTAGATATATAAAAGTGAAACAACGTTTCTGGTTAAGTCTGATTCTACGTCAGACTGAAGCTGGAAGCCAAGAAAAGGGTGATCGTGCTAGGTGATGTTAATGGAAAAGTAACTAAACTGACAGTTACAGAATTCTTCGAGCGAAAGTGAATGTTACCAGTCTTGTGAAGATACATTTGTATGAAAGTTTGATACCTGGAAAAGCATGACATTTATAGAATACGGTAATTATTTCATTTCTCGGTATAATGTGGTTCGGATTCCACAATAAGCTGTAGGTCCCATTGCTAGGTAACCAACTGGTTCTTAGCCACGTAAAATAAGTCTAATCCTTCGGGCCAGCCCTAGGAGAGCTGTTAATCAGCCCAGTGGTCTGGTTAAACTAAGGTATACTTAACTTTTGAAGAATGAGTTAATTGTCATGAAAAGTGAAGGACTGGTGATGTATTAGCAAGGAGTAATTGGAGGACTTAACAGAATGACATGAATGGCTTCATTTATACAAAAAAGATCAGAAAGACGATTAATGACCAATTAGAATTTGGGGTTGGGTCCTGACCTGTGTTAATTTCCGACCTGTCCGTTCTTGAATAACAAATTCACCTTAGTCTGCATAGCGCTGAATAATCCCTCGGATTCCAGTGCTTGGCTTCAAGCCCCAATTTCATATTCCATTCCATTCCATTCCTTAGTCAGCATTCGATAACACCTGCCTAGCATAAACGTTCCATAACCCTCCGAGTATTCCAATCTGATTCCTTGTCAACATTCAGGATTTGCAGGAAAGACCACCAGAACACCATAATGAAAGCAGTCGTTATTCCCATATTAAATTCCTTGGTAGGTCTGAAGGAGACACAGCAGAATGATTGAGTGATAAACAGCAGAGGAATGCGAGACATAACAGCAGCTGAGGAGGAGGAGGAAGAGGAGGAGGAGAAGGAGGAGGAGGAGGTGGTCTCTCACCGACAACCGCGTCTCTCGCCTTGCCTGACTGGCTTTGCTTTGTCCTGAGGACAAGTTCTGATTCAGTCGAGCGCTGCCTTGGGGTCTTTCTTATGAGGCGATCAAGGGATGACTTGGAGGAATAGTTGAGTGATTTAGTCTTTAACAAGGAATTACATGATAGAATTTGCCTTTTCAGACATCATTATTGTAAATAACTGAGCTATAAGCATTGTAATTCCTACCTATATCAAAGATTTATGGGATAGTATTTAAACGATGTCCTTTAGCATTCCATCATGGTTATCAAACAATCTCTCTCTCTCTCTCTCTCTCTCTCTCTCTCTCTCTCTCTCTCTCTCTCTCAGTAAATACTTGAGCTATGGATAAAGTAATTCCTACCTCTAACCGAGATCATAAGATATTTAAACGGTGATGTTTAGCTTCCCATCACGGTTATCACACAGGCCTAATCTCTCTCTCTCTCTCTCTCTCTCTCTCTCTCTCTCTCTCTCTCTCCCCAGTATCAATATTACGTTCAGCTCATAACTAAACAGACCAGCGTTCGATCCCCAGACAGGGCTCGGCTGGAATGGCACGAGTGTCTCTTGAAAATTCAGTCATCCCTCTGCGGATCAAACCCAGCCTCGAATCACCGATGTTGATCCATCAACTCTGATTTTGTGAGCTTCTTTGAATGAGGGCCCCGTGAATTGGTGACATTCTGGTAGCCTGAGACCTGGCTCTGCTAAAGCAGCTAAGTGATTACACAACTACTAAAGGTCAATATTGAAACGGTTCTTCAAACCATTAAGTGTCTGTTTTATAAGGAAAACGGAAGAGGAAATCGGTTTGTAATGGAATAATCCACTCGACTGACTTGACGCGACATTGCCGAGGTGACACTCCATAACCTCTGACAACATTCCTGACTCGGTTCTACCGAGAGAGAGAGAGAGAGAGAGAGAGAGAGAGAGAGAGAGAGAGAGAGAGAGAGAGAGAGAGAGAGAGAGAAAGTGGAAGGCTTGAAGTTCATGAAGATAGAGGAAAGTATTTAAAAGAGGAGGAGCTTGTTTGTGGATATTGCTCTAAGCCGATGTTGTCAAACCATGAACTGTCATGTTGTTGTCACACACTCAAGGCCGATGTTCATACACCAAAAATTTTCATGTTGTCAAACCTCGAATTGCCATGTTGTCACACTATCAAGGCAATGTTGTAACACCAATAAGTTTCATGTTGTCAGATCATGGAATGTCATGTTGTCACACTATCTAGGTTGATGTTGTCACACCAAGAAGTTTCATCTTGTCAGACCCCGAAGTTTCATGCTATCACACTGTACACGCAAATGTTGTCACACCAAGAAGTTTCATGTTGTCAGACCATGAAGTGTCATGTTGTCACACTATCAAGGCCCATGTTGTCACACCAAGAAGTTTCATGTCAGACCGTAAAGTGTCATGTTGCCTGACTAACAAATCCCATGTTGTCACACAAAGAAGTTTCATGTTATCAGACCACAAATTGTCATGTTGTCACACTATCAAGGCCCATGTTGTCACACTAAGAAATTTCATGTTGTCAGACCACAAAGAGTCATGTTGTCACACTTTCAAGGCCCATGTTGTCAGAACCCAGTGTCACGTTGCCAGACTATAATGGCCAATGTTGTCACACTAAGAAGTTTCATGTTGTCATGTAACAAAGTGTCATATTGTCAGACTATCAAGGCCGTTGTCACACCATGAAATTTCATGTCAGACCACAAGTGTCATGTTGTCACAATACTGAGGGTGATTTCGTCACACTAAGAAGTTTCATGTTGTCAGACCACAAAGTGTCATCTTGTCACACCAAGAAGTTTTAAGTTGTCAAACCACAAAGTGTCATGTTGTCAGACTATCAAGGCCCATGTTGTCACACCAAGAAGTTTTCTGTTGTCTGGTAGCAAAGTGTCATGTTACCAGACTATCAAGGACCATGTTGTCACACTAAGAGTTTCATGTTGTCAGACCACAAAGAGTCATGTTGTCACACTATCAAGGGCCATGTTGTCACACTAAGAAGTTTCATGTTGTCAGACCACAAAGTGCCATGTTGTCAGACTAATAAGGCGCATGTTATTACACCAAAAAGTTTCCTGTTGTCAGACCACAAAGTTTCATGTTGTCAGATTATCAAGGCCCATGTCAGATTATCAAGACCCATGTTGTCACACTAAGAAGTTTCATGTTGTCAGACCACAAAGAGTCATGTTGTCACACTATCAAGGCCCTTGTTGTCACACCAAGAAGTTTCATGTTGTCAGACCACAAATTGTCATGTTGTCGGAGTATGCAGGCCGAAGTTGTCACACATAGTAGTTTCATGCTGTAGCACTATGAAGGTCAACGTTGTCACACCAAAAAGCATCATGCTTTCAGCCCATGAAGTGTCATGTTGTCACAGGATATAAACCTATGTCGTCACACCAAAAAGTGCAATGTTGTCAGTCCATGAGGTTTCACGTTGTCACAGTGAAAACTCATGTAGTCACACCAAAAAGTATCATGTACGCTCGTGAAGTTTCATGTTGTCACTTTATGAAGTCTCATGTTGTCAGTCCATGAATTCTCATGTTGTCAGACTATGAATACCGATGCTGTCACACCAATAAGTTCCATTGCAAATTATTGATGGTTCACGAATAAACGACAATAAAAAAATATTAGTTCGTATGTTTGCTTACAAAATCTCTCTCTCTCTCTCTGTCCTACCTCTCTCTCGCTCTCTCTTTTATTCCTACCACTCTCTCTCTCTCTCTCTCTCTCTCTCTCTCTCTCTCTCTCTCTCTCTCTCTCTCTCTCTCTCTCTCTCTCTCTCTCTCTCTCTCATTCCATTGCATTACGAAAATTCCATCTTCCTAAATCAAGGTGTCACTTACATTCCCCAGTACAGAAAAATTACATAATATCAAAAACACATTTTCCAGCGTTAATTTCATTCAATCTTTTCTGTCATTCGTAATCAGAGAGAGAGAGAGAGAGAGAGAGAGAGAGAGAGAGAGAGAGAGAGAGAGAGAGAGAATCATTCGTAAAAGCTGGAGTTAAAAGTAACATCGACTAGGCCTAATCCGGGTCAACCAGACAACCTATTTTGAACTTACTTTCCAAGACACCTAAAATGCGAAGGATGACAATTATTAATGTACTTATTTTCAGAAAGGATCCATCCTACGCCACAGACGCCCAGACCCTGAGGGAGGGAAGTCCTCCTCCTCCTCCTTCCCGTCTGAGGAATGTTCTTCTTCCCCTTGAGAGGAGACTTCGGAGGGAATTAGTGGACATATTGAAGACTTCATTTACTTTGAGAGAGAGAGAGAGAGAGAGAGAGAGAGAGAGAGAGAGAGAGAGAGAGAGAGAGAGAGAGAGAGAGAGAGATTTAATACCAGTCATTTCCATATTTCCAGAAAGAAATGCAGAGCAAAATTCAGTCATTTGTCTTGTTTTGTTCTTGTGTAAAATAATTAGTAATCAATTGGATTATATCAACGATTATATGATTATGTAATAATTGAGTTAGTTATGTATAATTCTCATGAATTATTTTCTTTTAAGATGACACCCTGTAACTGGAGTCTGTCTTTGCCGTAGTCGACCATAAACATTGCACCGCCAGTTACTCGTACAAATGAATCAGTCGGCCTTCCTAAGAAGCTATGCTTGAAAACCATTGATTGACAGAACTGAGAATGAAGGTATAAGTTTTAGTGACGTTTATATACCAAAACTTCCTTATAATTAGATATTCGTACATAGGTTTCATTCAACAAATTCTGAAACTTATTGCTGTATTTGTATGAATATGTATACATAAATAGATACTTTGATGACTGAGATGTTGATAAGTTTCAGATCATACAACCTATTTTTGCTAGATGTTTTGTGCTGTTTATTTATATAAAGGTGTATACTGATCAAAACTCTTGTGCTTACACAATCCATTATCACTGTGTATGGAAGTGTATGCATACAGCCGTCATATTTATATTATTGTAACAATACCTAAAATTGACATAATATTACCTTCTGGAATCATCTCAAAAGGACTTATTAAACGTCAAAGGAAATATTTATGTCAAATCGATCGTGTCTAAAATATTACGGAATTTGGAAATAAAATTAGTAAAAATGCTTCATAATGTTTTATACATTTATACTGCTGTTGGGTGATTATTCAACCACTTTTATATTATTGTTATGTAACATTTGAATTAAATTAAAGGCACATTATACAAGTGCCTTTATATCTAGCCAAATTTTTGCCACCCCTCGGAATGAGGCTTTCTCTTCAGGGCACCCACTCCTCACCCCTCCTAGTTTCAGTACCTCGTGAGCTCGCGTCCGGGTCTGAGTGAAGTGTTGCCTTAACGAATCACCTTTCATGTTGTTTCCTTCAACTGCACGCATTTCTGGAGCCAGCCCCCCTCCCTCTCTCTCTCTCTCTCTCTCTCTCTCTCTCTCTCTCTCTCTCTCTCGAAGAGACCTTACCCGGAAGAAGTACAAACTGTGCTGATGTTGCCTCAATCATCATTCTTGCCAAAACTGACCAAAAAGTTAGAGAAATTGGGAAAATCACTGGTGTTTATGGGCGACCAGTGTACCGCTTCATTGCCCAGGTAAGGTATGAGGTAAGCTTTATTTGTCCCTTGTACCAGGGACCAGGAAGACCCCAGAAAACAACGTATAAAACCGTGAAGCTTATTGCAAGACAAGTGACTGTAAATATGCAAACCCAAGGCCTCCTGAACCAGAAGTGGGAGAGAGATCGCAAGCGCTGAGGGAACGTGCATGATTGCTCGGGTTTCAAGAGTTTTCATGGCTGTCGAAAGCCTCTAATATCCTACGATCAAGGAAGAAGCGTAGGACTGAAGGAGAGTCCTTTGGAAAAACCTGCAATGTCCTACGATCCAAGAAGGATGCGTAGGACTGAAGGAGAATCCTTAGGAGAAAACCTGTAATGTCCTACGATCAAAGAAGGAAGTGTAGGACTGAAGGAGTCCTTAGAAGAAAACCTGTAATGTCCTACGATCAAAGAAGGAAGCATAGGACTGAAGGAGAGTCTTTTTGGGGAGACGAGGCCACCTTGACATTACTGGGAGCTGATCACGGTCAAATGTACACTCGGAAACTACAATCTCCGACCCACCTAGGTCGTGCTCCGAGTTTATGAGCGGGGCCTTTCTGAACAGCGGGCAACACTAACTATCACGGATTGAAACACACGAAAACCTTTTGAACTCTTCTGGATTTTGCTTTGGGTGTTTTTCTTTTTTATGGTTTTGCTGCATATAATGCAAAGCAGTCATGGAATGATTATATTGAATTCTACAACCTGTATAACATCGAAACGAAGAAAAAATGCCGAAACTGCCGGGTTGTAGTTAGGAAAGGGGGAAGGGGAGGGAAGGGTAGAATCTGAAGCAGCGTCACACAAGTGGACGAAACGCAGCGCCGACCAAGCTAACGTAATGAGTAGGTAGTGTGCTTTGTCGACGTGCCATCCTCTCTCTCTCTCTCTCTCTCTCTCTCTCTCTCTCTCTCTCTCTCTCTCTCTCTCTCTCTCTCTCTCACGTACTAACCCCCTAAAAAACCCTCATGATATCATTGCAGCAATGTCTATATAGTTGATCGGATTCCCTGCATTTATATGCTGTTTCATAAATCTCATTATTGTGTTATTATTACAGCCACAAAGTCGTGTAAGACCACCGAGGACTAGAGCCAATCGACCTGATGTGATAACAGAGCTAGGCAGGATTATTGGCTATCACGAGGCAGGGAAGGGGATATGGGAGATAAGTTGCCTTTTCGGTATCTCCAGAGATAAGGTTAGGCGTTGGCTGAGAAGACATGAGGAAGAGGGTCACGTGCTCACCAGGCCCAGACCAGGAGGGCCAAGGGTCACCACACCTGAGGAAGATGGCCGCATACAAAGGGAATCAGAGAGAGCACCACTCAAAACTGCAGTAAGCTTAACAAGGGATGCACTAGTTCAGTGTGACCCAATAACAACAAGGAGGCGATTGCGGGAGGGTGGCCAGCGTTGTTTCATCCCTGCAAAGAAGGGAACTTTAACTAATGCCCACAGAGAAGCCCACCAAAGGTTTGCCGAGGCTTATGCGGACGTGGGACTCGATTTTTGGAGGCGTGTCATTTTCACCGACGAGAAAAGTTTCACGTCTGTCGCAGCAGTCGGTCGGCAGTGTTGGCGAATCCGCAACACTAGATATGCTCAGAGACACATCCAAGAAATATCGAGAAGCGGTCGTGTGACAACCTGTATGCATGGATGAATGTGGTGGGGAGGTGGTGGTGAACTGACCAACATTGAAGGGTATATGACAGCAGAACAGTATATCAATATTCTTTAGACATCCTTGTTACCATCGGTGCGAGCATATGCCTTCCCGGAACCAGAGCTTACACATCTAGTGCAAGACCGCAGTCCAATCCACACTAGTCGGGTAGTCATGCTTTGGTGTGAGATGCATCCAGAAATTAGACTATTGAACTGGCCCCCTAAAGGAGCCAATTGTAATCCCATAGAGAATCTATGGGCGCATATGGTTCAGGAATGGAATGTAGAGGAGAAAACAAGTTAAGCAGTGAAGAGACACGCACATACTGCGTGGGAGGGTATCAGAAACTGGCCAAACATTTGCAGCAATCTGGTAGATTCCATGCTTGACAGACTGCAAGCAGTTATAGCAGCAAATGGAGGTTGGACAAAGTATTAACCTATGGCTGCGTCGAGGTGGTTGTGGTGGGAATTCAACGAGGGTTGCGGATTAGGAGGAAAGGATTGTGGGGGAGGGGGGAGGCAAGAGATTAGCAGGTTGTTGCAAGACTCGACATTTGCTAATGTTTGACTTTTTTCAATAATTACAAATTTATTTGTGCGTAAGCACAAAATTTTTTCTTTGAAATTGTCACATTCGTCATTTGTTTTGAAAATATCCAAATAAAACATTTATTTTGTTGATATGATCTTTTCGTCATTCTCTTTCATCCTTGCTCAGGTTACCTTACTCAAAACATGATTCGAAGCAAGCAGGCTTACCATTGGGTTCGCAAAATGATGTTCGCATGGTACAGAAAACTGTTGCTGCTGTTTCCACACTCGGGAATCGGTTACAGTGGACGAGAATAAAGGGCTTTATTGTTAACACTATTTTCTATTACAGGTATTACAAAATTCGGCCATTATCTTGTTTCATAAGTAAAAAGTTATACATGAAAGTTTTGTCCCCAAGGCTGACTTCAATGATAGTTGTATGGATAATATTTTAACAATGACTGTGACTGAGATGCAAAATCTTCTTGTAGGTCCTCGCAATAATTCTCATCAGAATCACTATTGATATGTATGATACTTGATTTTTCTTCGTCGTCTTGTTCGTCAGATGATATAATGTTGCATTTATCTGAAGAATTGTCAATAATTTCAACACTGTCATTGTCTGACAAATCATCATTTTCATCTTGTGTTTCCGGAATCACACAAACATCATCATTTTCTTCAGATGTTTCATTTTCATCAATTTCATTACCTGAATCTGACGAATCTTGGGGTGGCTGACTTTCGTCAAATAAAAGTTTGAGTAAGATGGGGTTATAGTCCTCTTTAAGTTTTAGTCGTTTTGGTTTCCTCCCACTCATCTTTTTCAGTAATAGTAATAGATTATCATCAAATGAATATTCTATTGCACAGTATGCAAGTTCATAATGCGCATCTGTGCTGTTACATGAAAAAGTCGAAATGAATGTTGACACATACACGCGCAGATTCTACCCTCCCCCCCTCCCCTTCCCTAACTACAACTTGGCAGTTTTTGGCTTTTTTTTTTTTTTGTTTCGATATTATACAGGTTGTAAAATTCAACACAGTGTTGTCCATATTATCATATCATGACTGCTTTGCATTATATGCAGCAAAATTAAAAAAAAAAAAACACCCAAAGCAAAATCCGGAAGAGTTCCAAAGGTGTTCGAGTGTGTTTCAGTCCATGATAGTTGGCGCTGCCCACCGTCCAGAAAGGCCCCGCTCATAAACTCGGAGCACGACCTGGGTGGGTCGGAGATTGTGGTTTCTGAGTGTACAGTAAGAAGGGGTCGGATATCCATGCCCCCCCGGCACATTGTTAATTTATACCCCAAAGCAACCTGATTAGGTGATGGTATGGGCCAGCCTTGGGTACTCTGGCTTTGGTGAAGGTGTCTTGTCAGACAGAAACATCAAGATGAATCAGCTCATTCATTTAATACACCTTTTGGATATCAATCATCAAAATTCAATGGGACTTTGCCAGTTCTGGATACCACAACTGCACCTGAGTTTACCTATGTCATTAAGCAGCAGAGGGGCAGGCTGTCCCCCAAGGGGCATCTCAGGAACTGGGCTGATGGCGTTCCTAAGGGCACTGGAGACGTGAAGAAGGGAGTGGCAAAGTCTACAGTATCAGGAGGTAAGGGGATTGTGATAAAAATCTTTTGCTCTTGTTATTTATTCATGTCAATCGTAAGAAATGGCTTCTTTTTCAGGAAGTGGCATGAAATTTTGATTATATATATATACATACATATATATATATATATATATATATATATATATATATATATATATATATATATATATATATATATATATATATATATATATATATATATATATATATATGTATATGTATATGTATATGTATATGTATATATATATATATATATATATATATATATATATATATATATATATATATATATATATATATATATATATATATATATATATATATATATATATATATATATATATATATATAATGTACGTATATACATATTCCCCACATTTCCCGAGAACTTAAATGTTCTTATTCTCAGTCAGGTTTAACTGAATACCACCAAACGCAAACTAGATTCTCTTTCTCTCTCTCTCTCTCTCTCTCTCTCTCTCTCTCTCTCTCTCTCTCTCTCTCTCTCTCTCTCTCTCTCTCTCTTAGTCTACAAAATACAGAAAAGGCGAAGCGAAAATAACGATGGAAAATGTATTTTCGATATTATGTAATTTTTCTATTTTAGGGATGTCATTTTGGAAGCGCAATTTTTCTCACATGCTAGTTATGATGAGAGAGAGAGAGAGAGAGAGAGAGAGAGAGAGAGAGAGAGAGAGAGAGAGAGAGAGAGAGAGAGAGAGAGAGATTATTTCTAATAAAACAATTTAGACGTATTGCTTTGTACAAATTATTTTTCGGTAATATTTCACTTTAAACCATATTTCATTTTGGATTGAAAATATAATTTTCCTGTGTTTTGAGTTTTATTTTGAACGTTTTTGAAATTAGTATATTCGTTCGCAAATGAGTCCTTTTAAAGAGATAGCTAGCAGACCCACCATCATATCCTTACAATCCCTGGGACATGATACTTCTTGGTGTGACAACATGGGACTTCTTGGTGTGACATCATTACACTTTTTAGGCAGACTGTATATTACTTTTTAGTGTGACAACAAGGGCCTACTTAGTGTGACAACGTCACATTTCATTGACTGACAACATACTTCATTGTGTGACAACATGGGGCTTCTTAGCGAGGCATCATTACACCTTTTAGGCAGACAGCATATTACTTTTTAGCGTGACAACAAGGGCCTCCTTAGTGTGACAAAATGATGTTTCATTGACTAACAACATGATACTCCATGGTGTGACACCATGTTTCTTTATAGTGACAACATGACATTTCATAGAATGACATTTTATTACATTCTTGTGTGACAACATGGGCCGCCTTAGAGTGAAAACATGGCACTTCATAGGCTGACAACATATTACTTTTTGGTGTGACAACATGGCATTTCATAGGCTGACAACATATTACATTTTGGTGTGTCAACATGCCTTCTTAGTAACATGACACTTTATAGGCTGACAACATAGTACTTTTTGGTGTGACAACATGGCCTTCTTAGTGTAAAATCACATTTCATAGCCTGACAACATATTGTTTTTTTATGTTACAACATGAGGCTTCTTGTGTGACATTATCATCTTTCATAGGCTTACACCATAGTACTTTTCGGTGTGACAACATGGTCCTTCTATGTGTGACAACATTACCTTCCATAGGCTGAGCACATATTAGCTTTTGGTATGACAACATGGGCCTTCTTAGTGTGACAACATGACATTTCATAAGGTGACACTGTTCTTTCTGGTGTGACAACATGATC
Source organism: Macrobrachium rosenbergii (assembly GCA_039081455.1). Lineage (NCBI taxonomy): Eukaryota > Metazoa > Arthropoda > Malacostraca > Decapoda > Palaemonidae > Macrobrachium > Macrobrachium rosenbergii. Next base: position 670 of record JANJGK010005390.1, on the reverse strand, counting down.
CTACATCGTGACATGACACTTCATGTTCTGACATGATACTTTCTGGTGTGACAACATGGGCTTTCATACTGTGACATGACATTTCATGGTCTGACAACGCGATACTTTCTGGTGTGACAGCAAGGGACTTCTTGTAACAACATGACACTTCATATGCTAATAACATGACACCTCTTGATGTGACAACATGGGCCTTCTTAGTGTGACAACATGACACTTCATATGCTGACAACATATTGCTTTTTGATGAGACAACATGGGCCTTGTTAATGTGACATGACATTTCATAAGCTGACAACATATATTTGTTGTGACAACATGGGTCTAAATTGCGTGACAACATGGCACTTCGTAGTCTAACAATCTGAAACCTCTTGGTGACAACATCTGCCTTCATAGTGTGACAACAGGAAATGCATGGCTGGCAACATGAAAATTCTTAGCGTACCTCACTCTTGATGGGCTGACAACATGAAACTTTTCGGTGTGGTAACATCAACCTTGATAGCGTGACAACATGACACTCCATGTTCTGACAACATGGGCCTTCTTAGAGTGACAACTTGACACTTCGGGGTCAGATAGCATGAAACTTCTTGGTATGATGTGTGTGACAACATGACACTTTCTGGCTTCAAATCCTGACTCCTCATGACCAGACAACATTTCA
>JANJGK010005389.1:2500-47274 GCA_039081455.1 Macrobrachium rosenbergii | reverse complement strand
TATTCCAACGGTTACACCTATAATTATCATCGAAAGTAGGGAGGTAGTGCTGTCAGCCCACCTCACTCTTTGCACTGTAGGCATTACTTAATGTTCTTTACTGCGTGCCTTCGACCCCTAGCTGTAATCACTTTCATTCTTTTTACTGTACCCCCCTTCATATTCTCTTTCTTCCATCTTACTTTCCATCCTTAAGCATTTTCTACAACCTATTGTGCTGAAAAAGGTGTTGAAATCCCATCCAAAATCTGCTTGCTCTAGATAGTCAATAGACTTGTATATACTGTATTATATTGAACATAAACTAAATTGTAGTACACCTTATTTTGCAGCTACCTGTTAGCATTAAAACGATTGTATGTCTAAATTTTTGTATGAAATTTCTATAAAACATGATGCGTTAACCCCATCCAAACGTAATTTATTCATTAAAGTAATTATTTGAAACTTATTTCTTAAAATGATATAAAGTATCAGATGGCACATTAATTACTATGAATTATATCACATGCCACTCTGTAGCAATTGTGATCCTTTACAGAAACCTGATAAAATGTATATTTTTTATAGCAGTAATTCAAAGTATTTGCTTAATGTACAGTAATATATAAGAGTTGCAGAACTGTAATATTTAAGACAAATCTTGTAGTGCAATCTTTTAATGAGTAATTTCTACTTAATATATTGTAATTCCATTACATAGTTATCAGTAAGCACTTATATTTTGTAATACTACCTGAATACCATATCAGCCCTGATGAATGACATTTGTCTAGTAATGATTAGGGTGGAAAAGGTATGTACAATGCCACAGCCAATGCTGTTCATTAAAGAGGGCTTTCCCCTATACACATTCTGCGTCCGGGTTCCTGTTGTGCTGTATTTTCTAAGTTTTTGCACAATAACTTGTTTCTTCTTCTTCAGAGGGACGAGTGGTGGACTTGCGGAGTTGTGTGACGTCATTTGAAGTTTATTGGTAAGTGTACATGTTAGTGAATTATTTTTATGTCTCTTTTGTTGATATTTGTAAAAATAGAAATTTGGATACACACAATATATATATATATATATATATATATATATATATATATATATATATATATATATATATATATATATATATATATATATATATATATATATATTATATAAATTGAGAGAGAGAGAGAGAACTTCACATGTAAAACTTATCCTTAGAAACACGTTGCACAATATAAGGGGAGCTTGAAAATGAATTTTAGGATGCGAGTGTAGACAGAGACATGGTCAACTACTTACTGATTCATTATCACAGAATTCTGACAAGTCATTTGGTTTCCGTAAGCGAAAAAGTAGTGTAGGACACTAGAACAAGAAGGGCATAATTTTATGATCTCATGTGATTTCTCACACTTGAATAATACTTAATGATTCTTAACCCAACATGAGAAGAGTTTCCTTATGCATATGATTCGCAAATTTGTGGTTGATTTTTTTTTTTTACAAATAAAATACTATAGTTCTGAAAATACTTTAAAATCACTGATTCGACCATCAGTAATCGATTTGTGTTTTCTGGGGAAACCCGACATTCTATGGGGGTCGTGTTGTCTCAAGAAATGGCGGATGATATGGGTTTAGCCATCAGTCGATTCTGCTTTATTTACAGTGGTGGTCGATGCATTTAGGGCCTCCCTCTCTCTCTCTCTCTCTCTCTCTCTCTCTCTCTCTCTCTCTCTCTCTCTCTCTCTCTCTAGTTAAATTTAAGGGGACAATGGAATTACTCGTCACACATTTTTCATTGTTTTTAGGAGTATGTTTTCTCAACTCGTAATGGCTGAATTTGCAAACAACCCTGAAATGTCCATGGAGGCTCCTAATCATCTGAAAACGGTGTTGCAGGCAGATGGCGTCTGGGAGGTGAGAACGGAGTCGGAGCTTTTCCTTCTTTTATTTGCCTTTGTTCATATCTGTTTCTTATGGCTGACGTGGCTTGGGGTTCAAGCGGAGAAAATATAGCCGAACTGAGAGTGAAAAATTGGCAGACGTGACCATTCAAACCTCACTTATGTCACCTAACCTGACCTGACCTGACCTTCCTACCTCTCCCTGCCCTCCTTCTTACCCTACTGTTCTAAAGGGTTGGTCTTTCCGATGAAACCTCAGTACTGCTTGTTCTGGTCACGAAAGCGACACTTTCAGGTTTAGAAACACGCCAACGATCATCATCACCTTTTCAAACTGAACAAATTCAGCACAGCCCAACAATTATTTTCCTTCTCGTGTCTGTGAGAGCATCTAATCCCAGTGATTTGACAATGAAAATATCTCACCCAGTGTACATCTTCACTTACCATGATAATGCAGTCCTTCCTTTATTACTTGCGCAAATGTCACGCTTAACATCTTTGACATAACACCAAAGATTGCAAGCATACAAAATAGGATTGCCAGTGAATAAGAGTGGTAAGTCAGGAAACTAAGGAATGTTTCAGTTATCCCTTTTATATCTTCCTGCATGTAGATGCAACTGCCGTGCTCTGTATGATTAACCAATTATTTATTATTGCTTAATCAACGATTGTCATCAATCAATCACTACTTTATCTTGCACTCCGGAATTTCACTTGGCGATGAATTAGGTTTACTTTATGAAAATATCAAGGCCTTGAAATGATTTCATGTCATTGGAAGATGTGGCGAAAACCAACCTATTTCCAATTATGAGTCAATGTCTCTTCAGAGAAAGATAAGGAAAGACAAATTTTCCACCAATTATAGTTCCCGGGAATCAGACCATCCCTCTGCCTTTATACCAGATCGTGTTCTGATGACCATTCTTGTGTGTCTGGCTTTCTGAATTACGAATCTTAATGTTTACATTTTTCTAAATGTTTATGCGAACTTCTCCCCATTTTCTTTTTTTCTTTTTACTTTTTATTTGCCATCCATTGGCAATCCATGTGTATCATAGTGAACTGTCGTCTGAGAGTATGTTCACAAATAAGTTTGTTAATAATCATGATAGAAGTTGATGATTAATTCCTCTCAGCATATATTTTCAGTGGTTGTTATTCCATTTACCGTAAAAAGTCATTTTACTTTTTCTTTTATATTATTATTTGCTTTTGGTTTCGAGCCTAAGAATAACTAAGGCCACAGCGCTAAAGGTCGAAGTCTTGACAGAACCTTTTAACATCTCATTTTGGATGAAGACCCCGAGACGGCCACCGCCGCCCAGAACAATCTCGGTTACTGGAAGACAAAATGCGTCAGGTGAAATAGATTCCTTTCCTGCAGTGATGGCAAACCCTCCCTAGAAGAAAGGAGCTGTTTTCATGAACCAGGAAATACTCACCATCTGTTGAGTTTCTCTGCTCCTTTTTATTCTCATTCTTCCTCACACGCAGTTGGTATCTTGCTTCTCTTCATCTTCTTCTTCTTCGTTTTAACGTGCTTTTTCCCATTTTTATATGGGGTATGCACGATGCCTTCTTTTTCGAAGGACTTTGATTTGGCGTTGGGGTAGGCCGTAACCTCGATCGGCTGCCCTGCCTGACATCGCTTAGACCCCGGTAACGATGTGTACGTGTTTCGTACCAATCCCCAGCTCCCTTTCTCCCAACAGCGAGGAGAACTGGGAGGTTTAGGTCGACAGTTCGAGACGTGTGAGATGTCTGTTATGTTTTTAGAAGATGTTGGAGTGGCTTTGTTTATGTGTGTATTAGTCTGTAACACCCATTTGCTCTCAGCAAACCTATCTGTTGATTACATACGTAATCCCGGGGTGTCTACACGGATAGCAAAGTGTTTCTCTTCAGGAAAAGGTGTTTTTCTTATCTTCAAACTCCTTCCCTATTCCTCCCGGTGTTTTCCTGAATATAAAAATACATTTATATTCTTTCCGAGCCCAAATGTCGTTCTCTTTCCAGAGCTGAACCAGTTTGTTTCTTCCACTGGTGATCTATCTTTACTACTTACATGTGGTCTTCCTCTCTCACGAACTCTTGGGAATCGAATGAAACCTTTGGTGAAATTTATTGTTTAACAGAGGGTCAGGCAGAAAGCAGCAATTCTTAGCTATGTTCCTCTATACTTAGTTTCAAATTATGTACATAGACGGCCTATTTCAATTGTTTATGTCACTATATCTCTGCTGTCCTTGCACGGCAGCGGCAGAGTCCCCAGTTGTTGTGACGCTACCATATATAAGAATATATGAGCCACTCAAAAACCAAAGACTTGATTATATGCAAAATATATTCATTTCCCATCATGGCCAGTCTACATGAAAGCTTTCCACGCATCAAAACTTGGAAATGTTTGTCTGTGAATCTCAGTGCAGATGTCCATATGACACCTCATATTACTAACTAGTTGTTGATAATTAACATAATGGTCATTGGAACTAGTATCATTCAGTTTCACGGTTCTTTCAGGGAAGTAGGGAAGGAGGCTCCTATTGGCTGGGAGCGGAATGACTCATCTGGGAAAGTCTGGCTGACTGAAGTAATCACTGATTGGTTGGTGCCAGGTCTAAGGAGTTTTGGTCATAGGGACCGCTGCCTAGAGTAGTGGGCAGCTGAATTGCTCTCCCAGAGGCACGCTTTGCCGTTCTCCTGGCGGTGGAAGGGAGAAGGGTCTCCTGGGTTACGTTCAGTGATGGTTTCCATCAAAGGATGGCAGGGGCCTCCTTATATCAGAGGTGGCAGTGGTCATGGTCGTCGTCTAGGATTTTGGCCCTTCTTACAATCTGTAGTGTTGGTATACTGCCTCTTGGAGAGTCAAGTCATAGTCATACCAATGTACAAGTAGCAGCATCCGGTATTTGGTTAACCACTCCTCTCCTCATCATGGGATCATCACTATTGACAGGGCTGTTCCTCATGAGGTACTGGGTAGTCTTCCGATCCCTATAGTAGAACATAAGGTCAACTTTTTGTCTGCATCCGTGGATTTTACAAGGGCGCCGATGATGTACTTCAGGCTGCCTCGTCTCTCTTGTACTCAGTGTTAATGAAGCCCCTATACAAAAATCCAATGGTCCTCTTACTCTCGCATGGGGAGTAGTTCTGCCGATACCACCTGCTGACAGTATTTCTTGTCACCCTGGCAACCTGATGGTAACAATATCCTTTATCCACCAGGGTTTAGGTGATGTGTTTGAGCTCATCGGAAGTGGTATTCCAAGAAAACACTGAGAGGGCATGACGAACATAGGTGTTCATGACTGAGGATTTGATTTTCTTTTTGGGGGGGTTATTCACTATTGCCATTGAGGCAGAGCCCGATGTTTGTGGGCTTACAATGGACCTGTGTGTGAAAGACTTGAGGAGTGCTGGCGACACAGATGTCCAGCAAGGGAATGGTGCCATCCACACTTCTATTACATGTGAAGCGGAGAGCCGGTTCCTCCTCAAAGGTACACCTGAGTGTCTCCAGTTCATCTTCGTCAGCGACATTGGCGAAGGTGTCATTGACATGACGAACACATACTGCTGGTCTGGGAACCTACTGAAGATACGCTGCTCGGTAATCCCCCAACCCCCATATAAAATTTACCGAACAGCACACCAAGAGGAGAACCCATGGCTACTCCACCGATCTGCGAACACATTTGCCATTGTTTATAGAGAAATTGGGGCCTCCTGAGTGCAGATTTCGAGCAACCGCTGTTGTGATTCATCTGGAACGTTCAGTGTTGGGGTGGAGTAGACCCTGTCAAGGATCATCCGTACTTTAACACCTGTGTGCATCGTGGGATGTGGAGAGCTTCTACCATGATGAAATTTTAGACAGTATCATAGACTATTCTCTCTCTCTCTCTCTCTCTCTCTCTCTCTCTCTCTGAATATTATATCAAAATCATTTGCGTACTATTTCGTTTTTCTCTTCCTTAAGGTGATGTAAATTGAAATAACTAATTTTGAGCTGCACGAAATTCAATTTGTCTCATTTCGTAGTTCATTCATCAGCATTTCAAAACTGGCGGTTGATCGTCAGTATTCCTTTTTATTGGATTTCCGAAAAGATCTTAGAATAAAAACGGTTCTTCCACCGTAGAAGTTAATAGGAAGTGGTGTTATTTGTCCAGTCATAAATGTCACTTTCAGTTAATATGCAATAAAAATACAACTTGACTTCATTAGGCTTAATTATGCAGAGTCTCTGAGGAGGATGTGTTTCATTGCATCTCTCATCTTTTAATAATTCTGCTCATGAATAATTCAGACTATCTTTTGAGTGGGTTGCGGCATGTTCCTTCTTTAGTGATGGCTAATAGCGTTTAATGAATATGAAATCATATTAAGGGCTAATTGACAGAGAAATCGAGAGAGAGAGAGAAAGGTGCCTTGCTGTGAGTAGCAAGAGCTCAGACTGCAATAATCACAGGTAAATATTGACCTGCCAAGAGTTCTTTAACATGCCCGCTCACTCTCCATAGCTCTTTCTGTTCTGTCAAATCGCCACCCATTTGCCTCTTACAGCAGACATTTAAGGTTTGTTGGGGTTTCAGTTAGGTTAGGTTATGTGGCACTGTTGACTGCTCGACACCCATCTGAAAAGTTCATTCCCAGTTCTTTTATGATTATACATTGCTTTTCATAACTCATTTGCCATTAGAACGATTTGTGAAATGGTACCTGATCTGTCAACCCTTATTCAAGACATTCCTGCAACGAATGAGTTCTCATTCTATTAGGTTAAGAAGAACAAATATACTTTTCAATTTTAATGACTTCGTAGCTTTTGTGTAGCCGATTTCTTGGAATCCTTCAAAATGATCATGCGTGTCTCCCTTGTTTCTTGGATCTCCTAAACACATATGGACGTAATTCTCAGCCCTGTGGACCTGTCCCAACTCTCACATGAAACACATAAAAGTAAGCCACTATGGATGAAGACAAAGCTCCTCTCCACAGCTCATTAAGGATAGAAAACTTGAGATGCCCCTGTGGCAGATATTTACAGTCTAAGTCACAGTTTATCACTGCGCTTACCTAAGATTGTAGCCACGTTTTCTCTCCATCGCTTTTCATGTGTCTGTTTATTTCTGTTTGTAAGTCTGTCAGTCTTTTTGATCATAAGAGTCACCAGTCTTCCACTCTGTCAATATCTCCCCTTTCCTCTTCCTACATTTACAGGCCTCTCAAAATTCCCCTCAAAAGGGAAAACAGGAGAAACTTTTCTCTTGACAAAGTTGAAAATGGAAAGATAAACAAACTCCGACCATTTCCTGTCATTTTCTCTCTTCCTAACCTCACGATACTCATAATAATCTTTTTTTATTTCCTGGATTCAAAAGTGTTACAAAAGTAGAAAGCGACTGTAGAAGAAAGTTCTGCGGAACAATCATGACACTAATCTAGGAATCATATTTTGGTTTTTTCGTGTTATTGGTGATGGCTAAGAGAAGAGGAGATGAGACGCTTTATAAGTTTAAGTACATTTTAATCAGACGTTGATTTAACTGTCATAACCGATGGGATTCTTAGGACTGAAAACAAGCTGAGAGCAAATTTACTGTCTGATTAAAACTTATCATCCGCTCGACCGTTCCTTTTCCTAGCGAAATAAAATCAACAGTAATATTCCTGACTTTGCACAAACTTAGCTGATACTCATATCTCCTTCATAACCCTTCAGTCATTCCAGAAAATGTCGAGGTAATAATAAAGTATTTGCGTGAGACTGAAGATAGAGGCAGATGCCATGTGATAATGACAATCTTCTGGGGGTAGATATCACTGACACGGGCATCCATGCATCTGGGAGCATCCAACGTTCTCTCTCCCCGAAAACAACCGTCGTTGACTCCGAGGGACGACCAGGAATCAAAGATGAAGATCACTGAGGAAAATCCTCACTCAGGTCTATAGATGAGGCAAATAAGGGAATCCCATACCTCACCATGCTCGAACCAGGTCGAGACCATGATTTCGTTGGAGGACATTGATAACGGGAATTTCCTCCCTGGTATTTAAATCCAAGAAACTTGGTTTAAAATGATTACATTGACTTGGAATGGAAATGTTTCTTTCCAATACTCAAATGCAAACGATTCATATTCAGAGAATTTTAGAGAAACGACATAATAAGACGCATAAAATCTCTCGGAAAAAAGTTAGGTTAGAAAAAAACTATCAAAACAAGTCAAGATTCTGCCACTTACAAATAGAAAGCAAGAGTTACCTAGAAAAAAAGAAGCCTTTGCTCTTATCATTATAATTTTTATCATAAGTATGTCAGTCTCCATGTGTTCCCACATGAGAGAGTGCATCACCAGCCTGAGATCAAGAATATCCCTCTGTATCTTTCTCATGAGTGGCGGAATGGAGATCTCGTGCTTTCTGAGAACGGAGGAACACTTCTTAAATAAATAAATAAATAAATAAATAAATAAATTAAAAAGATAAAGGCACAACCGTGGTCACTTTTCCCGAAAGTGTCGCAACACAATAAAGTCCACAGCATTCGGAACAGAGAGAAGAAGGCTCTATCACCTTCTTCGTATTTCATGATTCACATAGGATTTCCTTTCTTCCAACAATATGTCTGAATGTCTGAGAGAAAGAGATAGAGACCTTTTGTGGCTGAATGAAATGAGGCGATTCATGAGAAAAAATCAGTTTAAGAGGGAGAGAAAGGAGGAAGAAAATTTATTTTGGGCTTAATATCCAATTCTCTCTACCTCCCAAATGATACCGAAGGGGAATCATAATCGATACGTGGTCCATCACTTGGATTACTCGATCCACCGAACAGCGAGAACCAACGAATTCACTGACGCCTCTGACCACGGGGCTGTGGAGAGTTAAGCATTATATATATATATATATATATATATATATATATATATATATATATATATATATATATATATATATATATAACGAATTCACTGACGCCTCTGACCACTGGGCTGTAGAGAGTTAAGCATTATATATATATATATATATATATATATATATATATATATATATATATATATATATATATATATATATATATATATATATATATATATATATATATATATATATATATATATATATATATATATATATATATATATATATATATATATATTCATGATGTTGCCTTGTAATACGTATATCCTCCTATAATTTTGACATATTTACTTTTTTCATGTGTTATGTTTAATGATAATGGTTGTTGAAGTGTCATATTTAGTTTGGCATCAGATCTCAAAAGAACTAATGATTAAGTAACTTGATAGCGTAATTTAGAATTGATAATACAATTTTAATAGTAACGTAATTTAGAACAAATATCTTTCTTGGTAAAAGCGTAGTATTTGAACACGTGTGTGTGTCCACCAGGACTTGTTTCATTTCAATTGTCATCAGTTAAGATAGGAGCGAGCACTTTGTTTTGGGTTAGTGATGACAAGTTAATGCGATTCGTCCCGTACGGGCTCAAGACAAGTGATTTCATGTTGTTACATGCATTGTTCGAGTCACGTACACCACTTTGAGAGAAAGAATACGTGTCTTGATCAATTACGTCATGTTTTGTAAGACTGCGTTCAAAACGTTTTGCTGGGATGACGTAACTTTCTTCTAGAACTTTTGTATCTCGCACCCAAAATGCTTTAATGACATCATGTAATTGTTTCACGTGTTACTGGAATTCTAAGATTTGTTTCATTCTGATTTCTGAGACCAGTCGAGTTGGTTCCCTCTCTCTCTCTCGTTCTTAGAAAGAGATTATTTTTTAATGTAGTGTTTTGTGGTCACGCATTAGTATTAACTTTTGAGATCTGAATTTAGTAAAGTTATTTAGTTCGTAACGGCGCCTGGTAAAAAAAGTGTGTATTGTGGTAATGCAGCTGCAGCAAGTGATTTACAGAGTTTTCACAAGTTGTGTAAGGTAACGTGAATTTTACTTATTAATACCATGGTATGATAAGTTAGGAAATTTTGAACAAGCGATTATTGATAAACCTTATGTATATTTTTGTGTGTTTTTCTATTTACTATCTCTTTATATTTTCACATTTTTTGTGTTTGTGATGTAACATTTATTTACGTAGTATTTTAAATATTTTTTGGTATAATTTAACATTGCATACGTAATTTAACATTACATACTTGATTTCATTTATTAAGATTTTTTTTAAAATCTTAAGTAATTCTTGATAGTTTAAATTTTGCTTGATTAATTTAAATTCCTGATAAAGTTTTTGTGAATTAGTTTTGTTTCATAATTTAATTCAAGAATTAATTGAGTGTTGTGTTATTTTCAAGTAATAATACATTTTTCAGATTGTGAATTCTAATTAATTGTGAATTCTAGTTATAAACTTTGAATTTAAAAATAAATTTTTGTATTTAACATTTTTAGAAAAAACAGTGTTTCATTTATTGATCACCAGTGAATAGGATTGATTGTGTGTGCATAAGGCAAAGTGATAAACATGTTTTGTTCTTTTAGTTTTGCTAAAGTGAATTAAGACCAGGGAAACAGTTAGAGTTTTTTGATGGAGTGATGCCCTTTTACTCTAGAAGATTTATAGTTTAATTTTTGATACCTCACACATATTCTGATAGACTTACTTTGATTTTTCAAGTTTTTGATAAATAAGTTTTTCCTAAGGGATCACTGTTACCTTTAGAGTACTCAGTCGTAACAATTAATGTTATGAGAGTTCAGGTATCTGGCTGAAGTGAGGTATATTTTTGAATTTTGAGGTTAGTTGTGTAATAACCAGGTACTTGATATGCATCGTGACAATATATATATATATATATATATATATATATATATATATATATATATATATATATATATATATATATATATATATATATATATATATATATATATATATATATATATATATATATATATATATATATATATATAATGTGTGTATAAAGATAGAGTGGGAGACAGACGGACAGTTAGACAGAAAGAGAGAAGGGAATAGAGAAATTTATATCATTCCAAAATTATTCGGATCTCGCTTTTCCTCTCTAGTTCTTGGAAGACAGAGAGAGAGAGAGAGAGAGAGAGAGAGAGAGAGAGAGAGAGAGAGAGAGAGAGAGAGAGAGAGAGCAATATTTTTTCTGCTACCAATCCAGACAGACACGAGTCCATACTAAAGCAAAGTCAACAAAGAAAATCTGACTTCAGAGGAACATCTGAATATCCTGTCAGCAACAGATTTCGTCCTGACAACAGACCCTCTTTTGTAATGGAAATCCTTTACTTCGTATCAAACAGTTAGTGTACATATTCATGGCATATTCTAACGCGTCGTAGGATCCAATATTTATTCTTACAGGTCAGGAATTATCTCGCAGGGAAACTATTTTTATATTACTGAAAATAAACAGTTTTGATTTGCTTAGGTCTAAGGATTTGCATTTTATTCGCCTCTTTAAGAAAGGGTAGCCTATGCAGATTTCTCTTCTTCTAACTGTTTTAAGACATAAATAATAGTATCTATAAGGAAATTTTTCTCTCATATATCATTATTGTTACCTCAAGATACAAATTACAGGAAGTGTTTCAAACGATGCACAAAACGTTCTTCTGTATTTTGTATCAACGATGCTTTTTGAGAAGGAAATTTGTAGGAAACCTCATCCGCTAATAACCTGACAGGGGTAAAGAATAGTCCATCACATTGCCCCTTCCACTTCATGCAACTTCATGTCACTTTCCTTTCCTTGTGTTACGATGAAAAAGAGCTTCGTTCATAAAAATGGAAAAATAACACTCGGGGAAGAAAAGTGTCACTAGCAACTAGTCCTGGGTAGAGCTGACAGAAATGCTGAGGAAGTCAAGTCTAACAAAGAATACTTTGCTTGACCTCTCCTCAGTCTCCGATGGGATGAGATTTTCTCTAATTCTTACGAGATATAGAAGTACGGATGAATTACTTCATGATGATTAAAATATTATGTTTAATTTCCAACTCAACAGGTATTCCGACTACACATTTCAAGATCGGTTTGATTTGTTGTGTGTATGAAAACATTTCTTATAAAGAATTGCAACTTTTTTCATTCTAACGAAGACATTTCGGGATATGGCAAGTGCATATATATATATATATATATATATATATATATATATATATATATATATATATATATATATATATATATATACATATATATATATTATATATATATATATACATATATATATATATATATATATATATATATATATATATATATATATATATATATATATATATATATATATATATATATATATATATATATATATAGAAATCATCAACACACAATCACGTGTGGAACAGAAATAAATTTCTGACTCACGTCGGGATCGAACCCAGGTCTCTCAGGTGGAAAGCAAGGGCGTTATCCACTGGGCCATACAAGTCTAAAAGAAGTTGCTCTCAGGTTCCAACTTCTTTTAGACTTGTATGGCCCAGTGGATAACGCCCTTGCTTTCCACCTGAGAGACCTGGGTTCGATCCCGACGTGAGTCAGAAATTTATATATATATATATATATATATATATATATATATATATATATATATATATATATATATATATATATATATATTATATATATATACATACATATATATATACATATATATATATATATATATATATATATATATATATATATATATATATATATATATATATATATATATATATATATATATATATATATATATATATATATATATATATATATATATATATATATATATATATATATATATATATATATATATATATATATATATATATATATATATATATATATATATATATATATATATATATATATATATATATATATATATATATATATATATATATATATATATATATATATATATATATATATATATATATATATATATATATATATATATATATATATATATATATATATATATATATATATATATATATATACATATATATATATATATATATATATATATATATATATATATATATATATATATATATATATATATAAACATATATATATATATATACATATACATATATATATATATATATATATATATATATATATATATATATATATATATATATATATATATATATATATATATCGCTCCATCATTACAAGACTGTCGTAACTCCAAAATCTTGATTTTTCAGGAGAAGCGTTTTAAAGTTTCAAAGTCGTATAACTTTAACAATTTTACCCAAAGCAACAAAACTTACTATCATAATTGGATAAATAGGGTTCCACTTGAGTGTTAAATGAACAAAAAGAATATATGTTCCTTTAAATTTACTTGAATGAGATTTTTTTTTTATTTTTTGACTTACAACACTTTATCACCAAAAATTAAAAGCTTTTATCACCAAAAATTAAAAGTTTTAGTTGTTGTATTTCATTTTAGGTCTTTATATCAACAAAAAATACTGAGAATCTGTAACTTTCATTTATTGTAAAGCCAATATACAATACGAAATTAATAGTATAATCAGTTCAGTAATAAAAAAAATTCAAAAACTCATAAAGGCTGATTGGACAAAAAAAAAAAAAAATAGAACATTAGATTCTGTTGGAATCTTGTAAAAAAATACAGACCAAGAACAAGAAATTAATTTTTTTTCCTCTCAATAGATTCCAATTATATAAAGGAAAAATTCCCTTCAATTGAAGAACTACATTTAGGCAATGATACTATTAATAAGGTATAGAGGTAGTTTACACCATAGGAACCGATTAAGCATCAAATTCTGTTACTCTTGTTATAAAAATCTAAATAGTGATGCGAGATCAAACTTTTTTCACACAATTCTTTTAGATCATTTGTCTTGCCTTCACTAATAATTAAAATAGAAAATCTGTAAGTTTCAATTCATTTTAAAGCCAATATTCCTTAGAAAATGAACAGTATAATCCATTCAATAACAAATAAAGGTCAAAATAAACTCACAAAGGCTGATTAGAAAGAAAATAACAAATAAAACATTAGATTCTTTTGTTATCTTGTAACAAAATGCAAACAAAGAACAAGTTATTAGGCCAATTTACAAAACAATTGGTTCCAATTATAAAAAATGAACATTTAAAGATCAATCTTTAGCAAATAATACAATTAGAAAAGATAAGAGGTTGATTACACCATTGGATCAGATTATGTATCAAATTCGGTTACTATCTTGTTATAAAATTCAGAATAGGTGCGCGGGATCAAGCCTTTTTTCAACATTTCTTTGAGGTCTTTTTTTCTTTTGTTCACCGAGTGCAATTTTCTTGGAGTAACACTGCAGGAGGTCTTTTACAACCTTTGGTTTCTTGATCAACTGGAAATTGTAGAATTCATCACTGTATGAATATTTGATGGAAACTGAAGTTGGACTTTGTTTTTCGAACTTCATGACTTTGATTTCACTTAATCTTAATTCTTTAACATTAATCGGTTGCCCTTGTTTTCTCGCAGAGCGAATTGCAGTAATAAGGGTTTCTGGAACGAATATGGGTCCCCCTTTTCTCAGCCTCTTTATTTGCTTTTCAATAAGAGAATGTGCAGAATCACCTTCATTCTGAGTGTGGCCCTTGATTAGGAATTTATGAGTGATTGACGCAACAGGCAAATTAGTCACAGCATACAGATACAATGCCAGCATAAATCTATTCTTTTGCTGCCCAGCACAATTATCAGAATAAAAAATTATCTCAATGTCTTGTCCTTCATTCTTATCACATAGATTTTCTATGTAATTGAGGATGCAAGTGCCAATTTCATTCACTCCTCGCTGACCATTTGTTTCATCCCACACAAAACAGTCACAGGCATTCGTCTTCAGATCATAAACTGTGAAATTTAGGACATTTAATTTTGATTTATAGTAAAAGATGGACACGTCACCTTGTGGGAGTTGCACAACGGCTTGTAGATCATACACAGCTACTATAGCATTTCCTTCGGTCTTATCCTGCTGTTTTTCTTTTCTTGAAAGCTGCTTTTCAGATTGATGTATGTCATATTTTTCTTTCAAGTTATCTTTAGCTTCTCCCTCTGCATTGTTAAACAGCACACACACATCACACTGATCTTTCTTTGGAGTGAAGAAAGAAATATTGAACTCATTCACAAACACACTGTGGAACATCGCGTAGTTTGCATAGGGCTTATTGTTTTCTTTCGATTCTTTGACATAATCCCTGTGAATGTCTGCCAGGCTTCGAGACCCACAAATGAATGTCCTAGTTGTTTTTGCCCTTGTGTAGTGACTTTCGATTCTAGGAATCGAGTTGATGTGAGCTCTAATGCCTTCTTTAATTCAATTCTATCTGTTACAACTGTTGGAAACAGATAAGAATATTCCGGGTAGGAACATTACGTAGCATACCGATTGGTCTGTCTTCAGGAGGCGTTGGAGGATTCAGCCCTTTTTTCCTCTCTTTTAACAGCGAGTCTTTTCCTCAGCGGGTATCTCACACACCCCTCTCGCTCTTTCTCTCTCTCTCGCGGCTTTCCCCGCTCTCTCTCTCTCTTACTCACGGACGTCACGAAGATCTCTTTCGTTCTCGCACGGATTTCTCTCTCTCTCATTCCACATTAAAGAAATGAAATGGGTCGTATAAGGAAAACTCAATCTTTCCTACCAAAAATAGATTTATTATTTAAAGCAACCCAACAAGTAATGAATAAACAAAGCAAAGATTAAAATGCATCATAAATGAAATTGTCAACTAAGAAAACATCTAACTCAAGATTTAGTCTCAGTCCAACTAAAAATCTGATTATGGCTAATAGCCTGCAAATTCAAAAATTCTCACATATTCCATTATAGACTTTGTAAAGTCTAGTCTCCAGTCTCCCACATAAAATACTAGACATTGCAAAGGTTTGCGACTGTCTTTCTCTATGATCACACCAACATAATAACATCATGTTATTGCCCACAAAGTCGTCACCACAACCACAACCATGACATCTTATTCTGCCAATTCTAAGAGCTCGCCACACTCAAAGATAATGTCTTCACGATCTCGTTCTAGGTCTGCTAATGAACGACCGAACTAATTTTTGGGCAGAATTAGACACAAAATTGAGATTCTATAACACACGAACTCTTGTACGCGCATAGCGACTTGGTCATATGATTCGGCCAATATCGCGTGTTCATCACATTGACTGCTGAGATGATCAACTATTTGCTGAATACAAGGATTCTGCAACTGACGGCTTCAACAGTACCATCTCGCAACCAAAAATTCTTCCATCACACTCTGTACCTTTTAATGTTAAGGCGGCCATATTTTCTGAAATAGTGCTCGGCCACCCCATAAGTCTGAGACATGTGTAACACAATCATTAGAGAGTGAAGATATTCCGCGAAAGTCTTTCAAAGGATTTTTGTTGGAAGATATTGAGTTGCAACCGCGAGTTCCTACATTGATTAAAGTGTCGATGAAAGAGAAAAGGTTTCCTTCTCAAGTATGCGTTGTTGAGGGAACCGAGAAATTCAAAGACGTTGTGAGTACGGTGTCAGTAAATGAAGTTTCAGTCGCAGGCGTAACTACAGTAGAATTAGTTAGCTATCAAGACTCAGTGAAAAAATATCACAAGGGTACTTATGTAATTGATTTTGAAGAGTTTAAGGAAGAACATAAGATAGTGAGTTTTTGTGGAGACAGAGCGAGCCCCGAGGTTTGGTGTTAGCATTTTTTCTGTAAGCGTCATCAGGCCTTCGATGCATTGTAAGAGGGTGGGAAACGAATTTCTCTCTCTCTCTCTCTCTCTCTCTGTGCTTGAGAAGCGCTTTCCCGTATCTTTTTTTGTGGCCTTTTATAGCTTGGCCTTGGGAGAAGTGAACTTGACCTTTTTTTTTTGACTGACTAAAGAGGAATCAGCTGAACTATAAGCTAGGTCCTAAGTTTGAAGGTCCATTCCACTTGTTGAAGCAAAATTGGGAAATAGATTTATTGTTGTGAATGAAAACACAGGTGTGTCTCGTTTGACACATATTTCTAAGATTAAAAAGACGGGTTAATGGATTTTAGCATGGATGCATTCCTGGGTTGTATTGTTGTTATGGTAATGGGTAGTTACGGGTCATTTTTTTTCCTTTCGGGTGTTAATGGGTTGTAAATGGGCATGACTTGTAGTTTGTTGTAATTCAGGAGGACGTTACTCCGTAGAGTTTTACGAATTTTTAATAGTTCGGGTTCATTGTGATTTCTGAAGCTGCAGTACGTAGTGCAAATTGTGTGCAGAATACCGTAGAGTTTTGTAGATATATGAATTTGAGTTTTTTTTTTTTATATGGATCGCAACTGCGGTTAGGGATTTCATCATTCGCTCTTGGCGATAGTAAGGGGTTACTTTGAGTTAATGTTTTTTTTCATATGATTTTGGGAATTGTGACATGGGCTAATTTCATACGAGATTTGACCCGTGTGTTATTATGTTATTATGTTATGAAGTGTTTTGTCGTCTGGCGCAATATCTTTGAATACAGAGTTACATAATAAGGGTTTGTTGTTTAGGATTTTGTTTTGGGGAGGTATTTAGTATATCGGACCGAACGGGTCTGATCTTTTTCGGGTTGGGATATGTCAGTTAGGATTTAGGAGAGGTTTAGGAAGATTTTGATAGGGATATCGAATTCGAATATTTGGCATTTTTCAGTTCTCTTTTAAAACATAAGGGAGCTGTACCATGAGTAATTGTAGTTGTTAGGATCATAGGAGCGATTGCCATTAAGTCAATTGCTATGGTGTTGAGAATTAGTCAGGTATTGCGAAATATTCGCTAACCGGAGTAGAATCTTGATGTCTATTACGAGATATGATACCTTTCAGATGTTTAAGATTGCCTTTCGTTATTCAGTGTATGGATAGGATTCTTGAGTACTTTTTTCTGTTGGATAGAATTTTTATGAATAGTTCTTTAGAGTTAGTGTACTTGATAGTGAGTTGACTGTGGAAATTCCGGGTACCAACTTGAAATTGTTTCACATTGAGAACATATGACCTTTGCACTAGTAGTCTTATTTGGTTCAGTTATAATATGGTATAGGGAATAGACGAGTTACTTTTTGATATGACTGTCGATATGACCGACTCACGGAAAATACCACTTCCTCGAAATGGAGAGGTTGGAATAGCTTCACTGTCCTCAACATATGAGAAAGCTGTCAACGTTACTTCTGCACTGTGGTGGGACGATCCAGAACTTTGGAGAGATGTCGGGCAGGATGTCTTCATGTTGCTGTACTTTCGAGGAGACGTTGGGTTGGCGCAAAAAGGATTTGAGAGCGCCACTTTCAACATGGGCTTGTGCAGTTGCGAGCCATTCATTTTCGTCGGATCGCTGGGAGACGCAACAATACATTCAGCTTGGACTGGTGCAGTCACAAGCCTTTCATCTTGGTTGGATCACCGTTGGCGTGCGCAGTCGCAGGCCTTTCAGCGTGAGGCAGTACCAGGAGTCAAATCGTCTAGATTAATGCGTTTCTTGAATGAACGTAGAGCATTATTTAGTATGTTAATTAAATGTAAAAAACTTGAATTACCCATTGATATCAACTGTGATCTATTCGATGCTCTAGTCGTACCAATTTTGACTTACGGTTGTGAAATATGGGGTTACCACAAACTAGATCATGTTGAAACATTTCACAAGAAGTTCATGAAAAATCATCTCTGTGTGAACAAGCGAACAGCAAACTGCATGGTATATGGGGATCTTGGCAGATTCAAAATTGAAATATCTATTTGCAAACGGATGATTGGATTTTGGTTGAGAATTGTAAAATCAAAGGCGTCTAAATTGTCAAATGTTTTTTATCGTTTTCTTAGAATTCTGCACGAGTCGAATGAGTATAAGTCTAGTTGGATCCATAAAATTAAAACTATCCTTGATTCATGTGGTATGTCAAATATATGGGAACATCCAGAAAATTTCAATCACACGTGGATAATAAATAGCCTAGAAATGAAACTCAAAGATATAGAGACACAACAGTGGCATGCAGAAGTAGAAAGAAATATATTGTGTAGTAATTATAAACTTTTTAAGACTGAATTTGGCCAAGAAAAGTATATTATAAATTTAGATATACCAGAAAGAATTGCCCTTAGTAAATATAGGTGTGGTACCCACAAACTTCCTGTAGCAACTGAAAGATATTCTGGGCAGGAGAATCAGCACCCTTGCAGACTATGCAACAGCACTGAAGTTGGGGATGAATATCATTATGTTTTAGTTTGTCCTGTGATTAGAGAAATAAGAGAGAGATACCTTAAGCCCTACTATTGTAGAAAACCTACCACTTTTAAATTCAATCTGCTCCTAAATACAAGTAGTGCTAGAGAATTGAAAAGACTTGCAAAGTTTGTTAACCTTATAATGTCTTTAGTTTAGATTTAATACTTTCTAGGATTTTCATTATTCTGGTATTATTTTCAATGTATGTACTTTCCTTTGTCAGAATACCTTTTATGCTTTAAATATGTACTTGCTAAATATATGTGTACATAAATATAGTTGTAATCTATTGGTCTCTTCTTTTTGTAGTTTTTGTGTAAAATATATATATTTGTGTAATTTTGTAATTCTCATACTCCGGAAGGGGTCGATAGAATAAAATTTGCCTTTGCCTTTGCCTTTGCCTTTGGATCAAGCGTAGGTTGCTTTCCATGTTTTCCTCTTCTATCTCCCTCAGGCATCACCTCTGCTACTTTGTTTTGTTTAGCTAATGCTGTTCTAATAACCCTATCTGTAGCTGCCGTTTTCTTCATAGCTACAGGGATGAGGTGTAGAAAAGACACAGATACTGTTACTCACGTCACACTTTATTAAAAATTTGATATAAAGTTCAAGTTGATATCACAAGACATTTTAAACCAACTTAAAGCTTTAAATCACTTAACACTAAGCACTACAACTTAAGTTGACCATAACTGTAAAAGCTTATAGTTGGTCAGTACTCCAAGACCAGAGAACCAATGATGAGTACTTTGCTAGTAGTGCAGGGCGACGAGGTTCAAGAAACTGAAAACAATAAAATACAAACTTACTAAAATTGTTAAAAAGAAATTCCATAATAAACAAAGAATTGATAATAGTTTGATTTAACTACAAAACACCACAAACATGAAATAGAATATATACAAATTTCAGTAAAGAGATAAACTTACATCTGTGTTACTCTAAGCTACATCCAATACAAGCGAAACGAATTTCCAAAGAAATGTTCTTTACACTTTGAAGACTTCTTCTACTCTGTCAGTCATCAAAAAAACCTTGATCCTGTTTACAGAAACTTATAACTGTTACAGTGTAATTCCAACACTGATAACTACCAGGATAAACAATCTTTTCAAGAACTACTCAACAACAATTAACAAACAAATTACAGCAGTAACAATCCAAAACAGACTGAACAATGTTTACATGTAAAACGGACAAAATATCTACAATTCAATTTAACCCTAATCACCAAGTTGAAAAACAGAGCTTATTAATGATTATATACACAAATGGTTTCTATAAAATGCTGCATTTACACTATCATTTATATCTAGAGTATTCACGAAAAAAGTTTTGCAGACTCTTATTAATATACCATCCACTGGAAAGGAATAGGAAATGTTTCCCCTTGGTCCACGCTTTCTGTCTTCCCTTATATAATATTATCTGTAAGCTGGCTTTATAATATCGGTACATTTTATTATGTACTCTCTTTGAAGGTCGACATCCCCCAGGCTCCAGTATGATTAAAAAATTTGAACTCTTTGTTCATGAGAGATTTTATTGATGAAATACATAGGCCTAACTCACCTGATACCGATCCGCCTCTCTCAATAGACTGTTTAGATTCTTCTTTTCTTTGCAATGCTATTTGCAAGAGTTTTTGTCCACGGGAAAGCATAGTTTATCATGAATAGATTCTGAAAAGCATTGTAGTAATTAAAAATCACTGTAATTTTTTGTGTATAAACCGACATTAATCATGTTACAACACGGCGAATTACGATTTTGTTAAAACTGTTTTCTGCAAGACAGCTGTAATTCATTATATAACATTTAGTTAGTAAATAAAAGATTGGTGGTTTTGTTGTTAAAGAGATGCAAGTCATAATACATCAAATGTTTTCTCGGACTTTTTGTTCAATAATGCCACATTTTGCTTTACCGTGCACCTTTCTGTTCAAATTATTCTACAAGAAAGATGCAATTTGGGTTATCACGTCAAGTCACTTTCAAAGTAGTTAATACTTCAATGCAAGAAAGTCTTAACAACAAATAAACACCACTAGTGAACTCTCACTTTAACTGAAAAAGAGGCGTAAAACCTGCTTACAACAGTCTCGCACAAAATTCAAATGATGCTTCCTCTATATCTACCAATGTAACACTGACTTACAACACTGTTTTCACAAACTGCACCGAGATTTTGATTTAGACTTAAAATCTTCCCAGCGCCATCTCTCGGCCAAAAATGCACTTAGACTTACGACTTTATTACCAAAAGACGCAAAATTAAATGGGCAATCTTATGAGCTTTGAAACTCAAAACTTCAAATTTTTGAGTTACGACAATCTTGTAATGATGGAGCGATATACAGAAGCCGAACGCTGTCATGGACACCTTCAAAGAGGACGACTTGACTTGATTCAGCTTGAAGAGAAGACCTTATCTTCTCGTCTCAGACTAACACGGAAGGAAGCAAAATAATGGTCTTTATTTCACCTATTTCGTGTTCTCTTCATCTTTAATTAACTTGGTTATTTGTCGAGCAGGTTAAAAACTCCCATTTATCAATGGAATATCGCTGAGTATATGTAACATTATCTTTCTCACTTTCTCTCTCTCTTCTGCATTACATCAAGTCTCCCACATTCCAATCCCGCAGCCTCCAAAATGTGTCTGAAGGATTTTGGAAGATAAATTTGCATAATATTTGTCTTTCTTTGGCTAATTTGGCTTTTGTCTTCATAAGAAGCATTTCTGCTCTTAGGCCTATTCTCCAGTATTGTACTGAGTTGATCTTTCTGATTCTCTTATTGATCGTTAGTCATTTTCCCTTTAGCACCTTCAGGGCTTTGAACACCAAAATCCTTCCTCTGCTCCGGCCATGATTCTCGGTTGTTCTGCTTAACTTTGGAAGTTAATCTTTGCTGAAGACTGAATTTATCACGCAGACCCGAAGGTTCTTCTCACTCATACATACATGATTTGCTCAAATAATAAGGAAACGACTTTATTTCGAAGCCAAGATGAAAACCCGTTAAATAAGGCCCATTTTAGGCAGGAGCTCATTGAGGAAAGTCTTGAAGACATCATTTGAATATTCTTTTGTCCACTGAATCGCTTGAATGGAAGAAGCCACAAAAGAAGCACTGCATATTTAATCAATATGTGTTTGATATAACAAAAGGCTTGCCTTGTTATTCTTTTCATCATTTTGTAACTTATTGATATTTCTGACAATTTTCCCCATAAAAATAATAAAATTCTCTATACAAGTTAAATGTATTACATAGAACATTATAAACTTTTCATTTAAAAGATAGAAAGTTATGACTATTGCACTGCAAACCTTTACAAGCAAGGGATTGTGGAAGCAACCTCCATGTTAATTTTTGGTGAAAACTAATATTATGCAGTAAAGTTATTGTAGAATCGAAGATAACACCTTTGATCCCTAGTGAAATTTCACCATGAGGTGGAACTCTTACTGTAAGAATGAAAGGTTAACTTATACATGATACCCGGGGCCGCGTATTTACAATCTGTATACACAGTCGTGAGCATACCAGCCAGTAGCCAATCACCAACCAGATCACGTAGCCAATCAGATTCGAGCAATGACGTCATCGACCGCATATTTTAATTAGCTATGTTTTGCCGTATATTAGACAACTGTGTGTGAGCAGCAATAACCCATATGAGAAATATTGTTCAAAATTAACTCACTGGTGTATTTTTATGCATTAAAGAGCCCAATAATAAATTAAAAAAAATATGCACGCACAGAGTGACGTCATTGTCTTCTTAAAACTAAATAGATGAGTCCTCATTCCTCCTTTGTGAAAGCAATATTGACATTTTTTCCCCGCTACGTTGTTTCAAGTATGGCGTTTTATGTCGTCAAAATAATAAAATCTTCTGTTCATGTAACTATATTAGTTAAAAGCTTCATTCTGAATAACAATAATAATTATTACACAGGCATTCTTGAAGCACCGAACACGTTTTCCTTAAAGGCTAGCTTTAAGAAAACGGACATATTCAGCAGTAACTGAGCTAAAAATATACACAGTTAATAGGGCCCTTTTTTTTTTTAGAATCCATAATGTTAATTAAGTCAGTTGCTGTAGATAAGCTTATTATAATGATGTAACTTGGTTATAAATAGTGCGTGCAATAAAAAAACTTGGGTGATGTTGTTTCGTGTAAGCTTTGTGAACAGAATAATGGGCTACTTTCCACCTGTATACAGTATTCTATGAAATGTGGAATTTTCTAGCAGTTTAGACATTTCTATGTTAAAAAATTAGTAAAGTCGATATAAGTTATTAATATTTTAAGGCTTTGTTAAATTTTCCCTCTTTGCTGTTAATTCATAAGGTTTTCTCAATTGCGTCTCATCTGTTGTTTACATTTTTGATCGACGATGACGTCACTGTTCGCTCCATATCTTAATTTAATTTAACACAATTTTAGTCTCTTTTATGGACACAAATACACAAGAGGGTTAATATTTGAACAATATTTCTCATATGGGTTATTGCTGCTCACACACATTTGTCTAATATACGATAAAATATAGCTAAGTGATATGCTATTCGCATATAGGCTGGATGACGTCATTGCTCGAATCTGATTGGCTACGTGATCTGGTTGGTGATTGGCTACTGGCTGGTATGCTCACGACTGTGTATACAGATTGTAAATAAGCGGTCGGGTTGAACTGAGAAGGTACAAGGACAGGTGTGAAGTATTGAGAGGCCTTTTGTGTGGATGTGTTTCATCCCTGGTTGATTATTCAGGGTTGGCTGTACCAGTGCTGGAAGCTTCCTTTCAACCGCAGTAACTCAGTTTGTGAGGAAGAAATTTTCTGGTGTTAACATTAACGCTCATAAATAAATCGAGACTGATTGTGCATCGAAGTATTGAGAGAGAGAGAGAGAGAGAGAGAGAGAGAGAGAGAGAGAGAGAGAGAGAGATGGTGTGTCCTAACATTTAAAAGAAATTTGAAATAGCTTCATAAAACTTAATTCAGGGCTTCAGGAAGATTATGAGCTATAAATCTGCCCACCTAAATTTTAAAATCTTTTGTCTTCTATTTCCGGGAATCTAAAATATTTCTTCACATCCAAATACATATTGATTTTATTATCATTATTATCATTATTACATGCTGAAAATCAAACAACTTTAGGCGTTTCTTAAGAAGTGGGCTGAAGTGGAGGGGAGAGAGAGAGAGAGAGAGAGAGAGAGAGAGAGAGAGAGAGAGAGAGAGAGAGAGAGAGAGAGAGAGAGAGAAAGAGAGAGAGAGAGAGAGTGGCTCTCGGGGTTTGTGTTAGGGGAGTCGGTTTCAAGGAGGAGGGGAAAAGAAGGAAAGGTCTCGCATTATATTTCCATCGTACCCTATGTTCATTCGTTGAAGCTTCTGTTAATGATGCAGTACTTGCATAACCATAATTTTCTAGAATGTACAAGAAAATAAGAAAAGTTGTCAAAATCCTTAAGAAATGGAAATGTACTTTACAAAACGGTGAAGTATGGAGTAAAAACATTTTTTTTTTACCTTCAGTTAACGTCATATCAACACACATGCGTCATATGTAATGAATGGAGTCGTGTGATAAGCCGTTAGATTATTAGTTGGGAACAAAGATTTTCCACCTGGAATAAATAGTGCCTCATGAATCGGAAGGTTCTGCCTCAAGATCTGGTGGTGATTAAGTGTGGGTGTTTGGGAGAGAAGGAGAGATTGTCTCAATGGAATCGTCAAAGCTGAACGCCTTGCAAAGGAAAAAATAACTGAAATTAATATATCCTATGATTATTCTGGCATCTGCCAACCCATGAAAACATTAGATGAAAAGCATGGATTTAGGATTAAACAAAAACTACGTAAGACCTTGGAATTAAACTTGAAACCATCAGGTTACATTGCTCTGCAAATAGTCCGCCTTATTGGCAAAAGACTCCTTTTTGCTTGAAAGGAGAAGAGACTCGTGTCATACGTAGTCATGATTTATCAATGGGCGCGAAAAGGGATAGGTATATGGTCGGTTAATATTGAAGAAGGGACCAAAATTCCTTCATAGGAAGTCGGCTAGGAGGTTAATGCATTGCAATAAAAACTACAATAAGATAAGAGGTGCAAAAAGGCTCCTCACGTGAGGTACAAGTTGAGAAAATCTATATTTTGCTTCTTAGTCGCAAGTACAATAATAATAAACTTTACATGTGAGTGTGCACCAGAGAGAGAGAGAGAGAGAGAGAGAGAGAGAGAGAGAGAGAGAGAGAGAGAGAGAGAGAGAGAAAGAGAGAGAGAGAGAGAGAGAGAGAGGGAGAAATAATCTATCATTCAGCAGAATGCAGAAGTACAAAGAAGTGTAACCACAAAGAACTCTTTCAAAACTTCCCAGACATTCTAAAATCCCCAAAACGAAACGAAGCATTCATTATCAGTACCACAGTTAGGAAACAGGAGCAGATGTGCGAATGGATTCAGTTTTAGTCCAGGATATCAAAGACAAAATCTGACCTCTTTATTTCACTTGAAAGATCTGCCCTGACGAACTAAACCTCAGAGGTCTTCACCTGTCTTTTAAACCACTCCTCAAGGGCTCATCTGCGCTCTGAGGATCTGATGATATTAATGGCCAAAACACAGCCAATTCATTAGACGTATGCCCAGGAAACAAAAAATGTAGTTTGGGATGTATTACGCTAAATACACCCAAACAGTCTTTCAGAAGAAAACGAAAAATAAGGAGAACGAAAAGAAAAAGATATCTTCCTTTTAGAAATTCTGATTTGCCTCTTCCTTATCGCGAGATGCTCTACGCCCTGTGTCTTTATTCCTACGTCCTGGTTAAGTTTCGATGCATTTACGTCTTTAATTTTATTCAGGAAACAAATTTTTTTTAGTTTCTAACCATTATAGTGTTTTCTGAACCAGATTGTGCAAAGGAATCGTTGCCTGTTTCAAAATTACCAAGTTAACAGATAAACATTACTGATCTTCTGTTATCGGTGAAGAATCTTCGTTTCCCCCCCCCCCCCCAAAAAAAAAAAAAACAGGACTGCTCGTAGAGAAAAGATTCTTAAATTACTATTATTGTTATCTTCTGAAATACTGCTTTCAACATATCTCCCGTCTTCTCTGTATTCTTAATATAACCGGAAGAGGTCTGTTATCTTTTCGAATTCAGTTCGCTCGGAAACTTTCTGCAACATTTTCTCTCTAAAGTGGAAAAGTTTCTCGGAAACTTTGGAAATGGATGCATCAGGACGAACCAGACGGGGCAGGAATCGCTGACAACCGTTCATTCAGGCAGTTTGCGAAGCTTCTTAAACGAATTCAGGGTGAGTAAAATGATTCCTCTCCTTCCCAGTCTCTCCCTTTTCGCATATCAGTTATTGCGGCAGATTGAGTTCAGGAAACCGGTGTTTTCTCAAAAACACAAGTAGGAGGCTTTCCTTAAAAAATATGTTGACTGATACATAAACTGTTCAAAGAGTTTCCTCTCTCTCTCTCTCTCTCTCTCTCTCTCTCTCTCTCTCTCTCTCTCTCTCTCTCTCTCTCTCTCTCTCTCTGTGTGTGTGTGTGTGTGTGTGTGTGTGTGTGTGTGTAAAATAAAAGGTAGAACTCAATTGGAATGAACATAGCACTTTACGGATATGAAGGACCCTTACTTTGTATTACAGAAGGGTAACGAGAGAGAGAGAGAGAGAGAGAGAGAGAGAGAGAGAGAGAGAGAGAGAACCACACTAGATTCCAATAACTGAATCACATCTCTGCCTCAAAGAGGACGATGAAATAACCTAGAGAGAGGATCTCCTCTCATGTCAACAAGTGTGTGGACGGAATGGCTGTTGACAGACTGGGTGACACTTTAAAGAGACTTCTTCCCATCAGGAAATAGTTCTGGAAGCCTCAGTGCCAAAAGTGATTCTTATGATCCCGTGCGAAGTCCTAAGGGAAAGTAATGAGCATTTGCTTCACAATAAATCAACTGGAAGAGGAAAGGGTATTTGTTTTGTAGTTCAGCATTTGACTTTGCGTCGAAGTATACGAGTATTTTATTCACAAAACATTACATGTAATATGATATGATGAGGTCTTTTTTTCTCTTCATTGGCATTCCTTTAGAATAATCTTGATTAACTGGCGAATTTAGATACACAAACTACGTGAATAGCGTTCAAATTCCCTTTCCGCTACTACTCCATCGTTACCTTGGATTGAAGCATTCCAGGCTTTTAAAACAGTCATACCAGGCTTTCTAGAAAAAAAAAGAAACGAAAAGAAGAAAGCTAGATTTCTTAAAAGCAATGATTTGCTAAAAAAAAAAAAAAATTTGCATATCGTCTTTCTACTCTAAGGAACAAATAACAAAAACGTTCTTTGTTTTCTATTCTCCAAGGTATTGGATACGACAAGAGTCCTTGAAACCAACAATGGAAATACGGTCTTCGAGCCCTGAGGTTTTTCTTCTCTTTTCTGTTACACAAGCCTGTCGTTTGTGTCATGTGCACCTGTCTTTTCTGTGTTAGGTGTCTTGTCCTTTATGTGTGGATTATCAACAGGGTGGTCAGCTCTTTTCTACCATGCCTTTGACTCCCACTGGGCGCAGGTCTCACTGACATCGGGATGCCCTGGGGTAGCCGTCATCGAGATCGAACTCCAGGCTTCTGGAATGCGTGGGAGAGGTGTTGCAACGAAAGGGCCTCCATATTCAAGAACACAGGGTGAGCGCGCTAGTAACAGTAAAAGAATTTAAACATGTCTTTCTTTATGGCTGCTCTTAATTATGTATAATGAACATAGTGTAACAGGAGGTGCTTCATCAACATTCATTTACATTGAAACATTAAGGAAGTCTGGAAAAAAATCTCCCGAAAAATCATCAGCGTTCGAAATTTTGTTCATCAAAGTAAAAGCAGTAATGGAAATAATTTCCTGGGGTGATATTCCATTGGACATTTCTCTATGGCGAGACTCAGAAAGAGCTACTCGATGGTTGAATTTGAAGAGAAGACACACCGTTGTTGTGCGAAGATATTTTCGTTGATTATAGTTTCTAATTCAGTATCGTATGCCTCTGCTGCATTTGAAAGTGTTTTGGCTGTGTCTCCATACTGAACTCTTTCGACGCTCTGAACTCTTCAGACGCTACTACCTACTGTACGGGTTAGGCACTGCTCTGAAGGTCTCCCCAAGAACAGGGCATTCAGACTGATACGGCAGGTCTTTCCCTACTCATAAGGAGGCACCAGGACTTCAAATATTAACATCTGTTACCTATGGGCACCGTTGGCTCGATACACACCAGGGTCTTCAGATATTTGTAATGAACCTTTCAGTATTAGCAGGGAGAATGAGCATACAGTTCCTTGATATCTGCAACATCTTAACATGTTTCTTCCCGAGGACTGTTTCCATTGACTGGATTCATGACAGGTGGTTGGTTCAAACGATGACGGAAAGTAACCGCGGTCCGATGTTCACAATCAGGGTTTTCTAATGGCTGTCATATGGATGCTGATGGAACTCCTTTAAGGTGATATTCAAATAAATACGTAAATATCACAATTGTCCGTCGATTGAGAGTTCATATAATCTGATTGTTTGCATCATCTCTCTCTCTCTCTCTCTCTCTCTCTCTCTCTCTCTCTCTCTCTCTCTCTCTCTCTCTCTCTCTCTCTCTCTCTATATATATATATATATATATATATATATATATATATATATATATATATATATATATATATATATATATATATATATATATATATATATATATATATATATATATATATATCCAGTTTCAGAACTAGAGAGTGGAGTGAAAGTGAACATTTCAAGGATTTGAGAGTTTATAATTCTTAACAGATCCAATGAAATATCCTCGTGAAAGAAATCTGATAGGATGATATAGGCTGAGAAAAACGTTTAGAAAATCGCACGTCGTGTCCATGGAACAGCAATCAGAAATTAGCAAGACGCCAAGATCAAAATTCAGATCATTAACTGCAAAACGAGTCCTGGAAATATTTTCGAAAGCAAACGTCGGGGCTGAAGCATCAAAGGAAGATTCGTCTTATTCAAAACATTTTCATATTTCCTGTCATGAAGCAACATCAAGAATAATTAAAGCTCTAATAGTAAACAGTATAGGCAATACAATAGGAATAAAGTAATATACCAGCATTATAAGTAAAAAGCAGTATTCGTGACTTAGTGGTGTTAAATGACGTCGCTTTACATCAAGAATTTCCAGCTTCTTGACCTCAGGCACTCCGAGAAAAACCTTTTGATGCGAAATAAAACAGTTGTTTGTCAAGTCACGGAAGATGAGTGAAGATTTTCTTAGATTCCACTTCATTGTTCAGGTTTATTGAGAAGAATAGGAGTGGATAATTATAGGACAGTGCAAATTAGGGTAACCAGAATCTAATTAGTCTTCTTTCGAACGGCTTTCTTCTTTCGTAATGATCTGATAATTAAGATGATTTAGATGAGGGTTTCATCATTCAGGTCTTGTGGGAAGTCTAGCTCTTGCTGACTTTTTTAGGAGCAGCGGGAAATTATTCTTAGCTTTCTTTGAGGGAAAAATTATTTTGCTCACTACAACGCCTCGTCAACAAAAAACAATATAAGTTTTATAAAGAAAAATAATAAAATATGGTACAATACTAAAAGGCCACTCACTCCCACAGAAGTCTTCACAAAAGGAACCCAAAGGAAAAAGAAGTGGAGAGTCTGAGTGAAGAGGAATATAAATAAACCATGTATGAATGAATGAAGGTACATCATCAAATGCATAATTACATACTTAGAAAAATACACTGTAAGTTTTAAAAAATCAGCGTCACTAATCCTGTGGAAAGTTCCACCTCAGCAGAATGTGGACACTGACCCTTTAAAGAGAGTAGCTCGCGCTACGATTGGAGTTTGGGAGCAGAACTGAAGCAGAGCATCCGGAAACAGCCAAACTGAAGGACAACCAGTAACAAAGATGGAGATTTCAGGAAGCTACTGCCAGCCACATTTGAGGACAGTGTTCCCATAATGGTAAGTCAAATGACCTGGAGCATAGGTACTAATAACACCATCACCTCTGCAACACTGAAAGCCTTGAGAACGATATCCAGTTCTTTGGTGGCATTTGGCATAATCGGTGTGTGCCGTGAAAAAGAAAGCTTGAATTCGAAGGGAACACTAAGATTCGATAAGAGTTCTTAAATATTAAGTACTCTTTTATTCATATAATTTAAGTCTACATTCCAGCTTTATATCCAGTTCATCGTTTCCACATTTAAGCTATGGCTAAAGTAACTTCATATTTCGTGTGAGTGATTAACAGCTTGACTATTAAATCTTCATTATTTACCCGCTGGTGGATGATATAGTCTACGCCAACAGTCATGTCACTCGTAGACACCTGAAACAATAGGTACAAGAGAACCTTGATAAAGCTTTTAATTATAGAGTAATTCAAATAGATTTTAGCGCTGCTTTCGATTCAGTAAATCACAAGGCACTTATTTATATACAAACTTAAGAATCTTGGAGTGGCTCGATATGTTTCAGGTTTACTTCAAGATTCCTTACAGATAGGTAACAACGAGTTGCTGTTGATGGGATCTTTAGCGAATCATGACCTATCGTGTCTGGAGTTCCACAGGGTACTCTTCTTGGTCCATGGCTATTTTTAGTGCATAGAAGTGATATGGTTGCTGGCCTGGAAAACAAGATTGTTCAGTATGCCGATGATGCAACACTTGCAGGTGTAGTAAAGTTTCCACTTATCAGAACTGAAGCTGCCCTTAGTCTCAATCGTGATGTGGAGGGGATTAGTGAAAGGTGTAGTCGGTGGGGTAAGAGGCTGAACTCCAGTGAAACGAAAACACTGTTGATTAGCAGATCTCATACAAACTTTTCACTTCATCCTCCCTCCAAGTGGATGAGACTCTGCTGAAAGAGTCTGAAGCTTTAACTATTCAAGGTCTAACTTTTGACTCGCATTTCGAAAGACCTGATATACTTATAACAGTGATAAAATCAAAGCAACCTGTTTCAGGTCATTTGTCCTTCCTTTACTAGAATCCTGTTCTCCGGTGTGGATGTCTGCTTCTGCCAGAGATTTATCTCTTTTAGATAGAGTGATTCGTGGCGGTAGGTTTCTGTTTCCTAATATTAGCAGTTATGACATGCACCATCGACGGATGGTCTCTTGTTTGTCACTTTTTCATAAGTTGTACTTTAACAGAGATCTTTCACATTCACAACTCACCCTGCAGAAAGAAACCGATTTGCTAAACAGGAACACCAATATGCAGAAAATGTACCACGTTGTAGAACTTCTCAGTTCCAGAGGTACTTTATTTCTCACGCCGTTAGACTGTGGAACAGCCTCCCTGAGGATGTTGCGCAGTTGCAACTCCAAAAGTTCAGTCGAAGATGCAATGCATTATTACCCTAATACTATTCTCCTTGCATTTTAATATATTTTTATCTATTATTAATTTATTATTTTTTTCTTTTTTAATAAGTGAGATTTCTTCTTTCTGTATTTCTCTTTATCTCTTCTTACTTCTTCCTAATGAACACCATATTCTTTGGAAGCTTGAATTTCAAGTCAGTGGCCCCTGTAGGCTTGTTCCTTATGAGCAAAGTTCATCATCTGAATAATAATAATAATAATAATAATAATAATAATAATAATAATAATAATAATAATAATAATAATAATAATAATAATAATAATTAGAAGAAGAAGGGTGTAGACCCTCTTTCAAGCATGTTCTATTAAGCAGATGGCATCAGCAGAATTGATTCTATACAAAGTCTTTTCAATTGTTCTCACTATTCTCTTTTCCTCAGGGCTGATACCTGCTAAGAACTGGCCGATGTGCATAATCTGGATAAGGAGAAAGTAAATAGTTCTGAAAAATTAGAGCCACGTTTTATTCTGGAAGAGTTTCGGGATGTCAGCGTCGTTCTTGAGGGGTAGAGAATTTTTGTAGCGTCGTCGTTGAGTGCTTGACAGTCTGTAGAGGTTTTCTAAGGGCACCAACGTTTCAAACCGTATCTTCGGTCTCTCGCCAAGGCGGGGTGACCCACAAAGCAAACAAAAAAGACTGGACTGGGCTGAATTGGGGATTCCAGCAACAGTGGCGGAAGAGGAAGCGGACCCCAGCTGAGATGCCATTTAGCCATCAAAAATATTCTCCTGAAATGATTCTACGTGATGAGAAACAGCAGCAAAGTCATTGACTCCAGAAACTACCTTTGGGTCATTTCATTTTGAAAACAAAACTTTGTTGGTGGTGTTGACCTCCAGGGTAAACCCCTACTTCGGGGATTATGAAAGAAAATTATGTAACGCTTTTAGGTGTATTGCTGTGTCCTGTCGTGTACCATCATTACTGTTATCATCATCACCCTTAATATTTGTTGTGATTGCGCCAGCACGCCAATGATACTTATACTTTGCTTTCACTGCCTTGCTAAAGCGTGCTTTATAAGTAATCCTTAATAATAGAAGAATGAACGCGCTAATTAGAAAGATTACGTAACTCCAAGTAAAGAAAGATAAAAAATCTGAATCCCGGAAGTGCTGTCAAAAGAGCTGCGCTAAGAGGGAACGCCAACAGCTGAAAGTAGAAAACGGAACCTAATTAATTTGGACAAGTAAACAAAAGAAAAAAAAAATCTCACTTCTTAAAAAAGAAAGAAAAAAGACATCAAAGAAATAAGCGAAAACTTAGGTTATTTGGTCAGAATCAACATTTACTATCTGCAGAAAAAATCTCATGATAAATTTTATCGTTTCAGAATTGCCGTAATATCATTGCACTCGTTTTCTGTGAAGACTGATTACACCAATTAAGCCATCTTTATTTTCTGAGTGGAAACTTTTCATTGCAGTATTCTTGCATGAATATCAAAGCCAGGATTGTATTGATAATTAAGCAATATTTTTCCTTCCGGAGAAAGTATCAAAGGGTATCACCGTGCCAATTTACAAATGTTTAGGTACATAAATATCAAAGATAATTGTTTACTCATATGAACAGCGATTTTGATCCAAAGACTCTTAAAGGACATGGGAAGCAAAACAATGTTTTCCTTTATTATTATTATTATTATTATTATTATTATTATTATTATTATTATTATTATTATTATTATTATTATTATTAACTGAAGTCATTCCCAAATGATACTCGAACTAACAGTATCTTACGTTCAAGTCATCTTGCTTTCTGAGAGAAAGCAGTTTTTTAATAAGAGAAGAGTTTGAATTCGGACGATCTCTCTCTCTCTCTCTCTCTCTCTCTTCTCTCTCTCTCTCTCTCTCTCTCTCTCTCTCTCTCTCTCTCTCTCTCTCTCTCTCTCACACACACACACACACACACAACCACACACGCACACAAACAAGAGCATCATCTGTAGGCACTGCATTTCAGCGCAAATTTCTGATGGGGAAAAATAAAATAAACAAAAGAGCAGCTGGCTAATCTCATTATTTCAAAACAAAGAGCTTTTCTAGACTGCTTTTAAATGCTTCAAAAAGACACACAAGCAGTATAGAGCTGAAACGCGAACCAATATTCGCATAACAAAACATGCAACGGGAAAGCAAGCAGAGACGTCGTTGTGTCCCGCGACCCGATGCAGTCTCAAGAAGAAGAAGAGGAAAAAGAAGAAGCAAAGATGGGCCGGCAGCCTCTGACGATTGGACCTCTGTCATGGAAGCCTCAGTAGCGAAGAGGGTCAACAAAAAACCATAGGGAATGAGTTCCGATTTTTCATGTGAATAATATTTCTTTTCTCAAAACATTTTAGAAAGAGCATGAAAGACGTGACCTCTACTGCAGTGAAGTTTATTCTCTTCTATGCTGAAAGAGTAGATTCCTTGTTATGGAAGTAATGTTGATGAGAGAGTTATTCCTTCACGAAGAGAGAGACAGAGAATTCCAGCAACGTTTGAAGAAATATGGCCAACGAGCTACCGGAAGCGATACATCTAACGTTAGGCTTACTTAGGAATCCTGTCGACTCCATTTAGGCAATGTGCCGCTCCGGTAGTTCATCTGCTGGACTTGCTAAGGGACAAATTTCCTTGGTCTGACCAAAAATAATAGTAATTCAAGGACAATGTTTTCTTTAATAACTTCTATCCTTCTTCCTCTTCTTCTTCTTTTCATAATAATAAATAATAATAATAATAATAATAATAATAATACATAATAATAAATTTTAAAGGAATAATGGAGGGGAAGCCCTTAAGCCACTCCTCTTCTCACCATCACAACTATCAGTTATTCCTTCATCTTCTCTGAACATTTAGTCCAGACTCTTTTCCTCGCCATTTTCTCTTTCGCAAGTGTATACGCTCATGAAAATTCCCTTAAGGAAACCACGTCACATATTTTCCAGCAACAGATCCCCTTTCCAAACATATTTCCTTAAAAGAGAGAGAGAGAGAGAGAGAGAAGAGAGAGAGAGAGAGAGAGATAGGAGAGAGAGAGAGAGAGAGAGAGAGAGAGAGAGAGAGAGAGAATTCTTAACTGAAAACTCCGATCGCCGAAATATTTAAAAAAAAAAAAAAAATACATTAAGTCTCAGAAAAAACCGAGAAGCAATGATATGCAAATGAGTGTTTTTTCTACTTTACAGCACCAAGGTAAAACGAAAAATGAAAATTCTCCTCCGACGAGTGGGAAACATGTTATCTTCATAAATTTCAGTTGAATCCAAATTGTACCATTATCTGTGACTTCTGAATCAAGCGTTCGAAGGTCTCTTCCAGAAGCTGTGATGTTTTCTCAGCCTTTGATCTGAAATGAATCATGATCTTCTGGGTTCTGAAACCTGGAAGGCAGAGGGCCAACGGGAAACAATTTGGCAGTGTCCTAGCTTAAATGAGTGAGACGACTGTTCTTTTCTGTAGGTCATGGATATTCAAAACCGTCTTTTATTTTTCTTCTGCATCCAAGATTCTGTGCTATGTCAAAAAGATAATCCCAAAGAAAGAGAAGGTGAGACCACGCAAAATTAATATTGACCTACAAATCCTGTTTTGAATCCCTCCCCCAAAAAGAAGACTTACGTGTTTTATATAATTTTCATAGTGCTTGCAATATTCGCCTGCTGCAGGCATTAAAAGATAAGGCTAGAAAATCAATTATATATATATATATATATATATATATATATATATTATATATATATATATATATATATATATATAATATATTATATATATATATAACCAAAATAAGGTGAGTTACTGCTCGGGATACACACATACACACTCTAGACATATATAGCACAGGTTTGAAACCTACCCTATTATCTAAGTTGGACCAAATGATGACCACTTGCCAATTTTTTTGCAGTTTGGCCAAGCGGTTCTCAGATTTCTATAGTGCACAAAGATACAAACTGACATACAAACATTCACTTTATACTGTATGTGTATATATATATAATATAATATATATATATATATATATATATATATATATATATATATATACTATATATACATACATGAAAAAGACTGCCAGCAAACAGGGAAGATTCAAGCGGTTTTTAGAAAAGAATGACTATATTGTAAAACCTCAAATTTCTATTCTCAAAAAAGGTCGTCACTGGGAACGAGTTTAACGACCCCATTCGAATGAAGTGTCAACGTAACTAATGACACATTGTTCCCTGAATGCTTTTGACCTGAGCAAAGAGACTATTTCTACTTGTATGTAGCACTCCTGCTCTTGAATACCAAATGGGGTAAAGTTCCAGTGTTTTCATTCATTAAAACTTCATAGGATGGCTTGCAAAGAAATTCATTCACATCATCGCCTTCCGCCGAAGCTGTCTGTTGTGAGAGGCAAGGTGAAAGTAATAACTTCAGTCAGAGACTTTCAAACAAAATCCGGTAAAATGTGGGATCTGTTCCCATGAGAGGGTGTGAACGAGAAACTCTTCATCTATCCTTCTATCTCCTCTTTTCACTTTGGTTTTATGTTTTCAAGCATTTTCGAATTAGTTATTTGACCTTAGTTTTACACCTCCTGGCTACAAGGGTTATAATAGATAACTCGAAGATAAACTTGCAAGTAAAAGTGATTCTTAATCCCTCCAAAAATAATTTGAAAAAGAGAATAAATTTGAATTCCATTACTGGTAGGAACTATTTCCGTTGACAATGTTATTTTAGGCATTATCTTTTAGCTTTATGTGTAACTGATTTTGCTTTTACATTAATAAATGAATGTGACTATGACCAAGTCTAAGGCCTTTGATGACAGTGTACAAAACTTGCAAAGGTTAAATTGGTTCTGGAGTTCTGCTTCAACCGAGAGATTTTTATGCTTCTTTGTCAGTGTGAAGTCATATCACAATTCATTATCGCCTCTCTTCTCTTTCTTCTTATGAACATCCACATTCTTACAGTTCTCTTTTCTCTGATGACTATATTTGTTTCTCTTTTCAGATCTGGTTAGCTGCTGCCACTAGCGTCTGTCTGTCTGTCTGTCCCACATTTTTCCTTCAGCTGCTTCTCTCGACTTTTTCCTTTCGCTCCAGCTTTTTCCTTCACCCAGACGCTTCGTGACGATGCCTGGTACTCTCCTATTCGTATTTCTCACCCTAAAAAATGAATCTGAGTGTGAAACAAAGCTCACTTTGACCAGAAAATGGGTTACTAGCAGAAGTAAAAGTAAACCCGAAGAAGGGAACCGAGTTTTATGCAAACTTTCGTCATTTCAAACAAAATTGATTCTGCCGAGAGGTCCAGAAACTATGGTGACTGATACATTCAACGGTGACCTCTGAAACGATTTCGAACGACCTTGATCTTACCTTACAACACAGGAGCCCTTTCCCGAATCGCTAATAGAAAAAGAAAATTGAAAAGGCTGTTGCTGTGTTATTGGTGTTATTGTTGTTGTTGTTATTAGTATTATTTAAAGAACGTGACCGGATTAGCGGGATAATATCCACTTGAGCCTCTATTATAACAGATCTTCGTTGCCTGTTTATAAACAGAGCAATCGTTTTTTGCCCGATGAAACCAGAAAGACGCTCTTTTGCCTTTTCCCATAAGGGAATGTAATGGCCATTATTACGCTGCTCCCATGAATATCACATGTATGCAATCCTTCTGTATTCTTTTGTGGTCCTTTGAACTGCATTCTGAGTCTTCAGGAGGTTTTGGATACTCTGCCTTATTAAGGACTGATCAAATCTATTTGGCTCTTTCCACCTCAATGGAAAGGTTTCCATTTCACAACCGACGTCTTCTTCCCCAGCTTCGTCGTCAGATAAATCCGATTGTGTGTCGCCTTCTGTCGGGCCTTTTAGCTGATTTGTGAATTGCGTTTCTTTCTCAGAGAGGATTTTACATGTAAGGTAACAGTCTTCTCTCTCTCTCTCTCTCTCTTCTCTCTCTCTCTCTCTCTCTCCTCTCTCTCTCTCTCTCTCTCTCTCATGGCAAATCCAATAAAGATATATAGTGATGGAAATGAAAAACTTTGGATGAATCAGAACAAACTTCAGTGAACTATAATAGCTGACAATGACTTCAGTCAGGGACTGGATACCATAAAGTCATACAACATGCAAATACTGTGAGGAAGGAGAGAAATGAATGAGTTACCTCAAACAACTTGTTAGTTACAATCCGGAAAAAACAATTAGATTATCAGTTTCAAAACTGAGATGGATCTCTAAGCACATTTTAAAAAAATATGTACGATAGACGAGGATTTTAAGTCATGTATCGATCGAGTGTTTGTTTGTCAGTCTTCCTGCACTTTGAATGCGTATGTGACAGCAAGAGTTGATTAAACTTTACCATATTCTTAAAGCAAAGCTTCGATAAAGCACATCCTTTAAACAGAAAATATTGTCTCTACTTTGAGATAAGGACCCAACGATACTCAGCAACCTGTAAATATAACGAAAAATTAAGATTCAAATTCGCGAGCGCGTGAATGTGTGTATGTGTATATATATATATATATATATTAATTATATATATATATATATATATATATATATTATACTTATATATATATATATATATATATATATATATATATACACAACACACACGCACATCAGTTACCGCCATTAATTGGGTAAAAAATCTTGTTGTAAAAGCATAATTTTTTTTCCTCTAAATTGCTCACCGTTCAGGCAGATCGTTGGAGACATCCTTTGTTTTTCCCTTCCAAAACGTCATTATTCCCTCATCACCATATTCCTTGAAGCTTCCACTTATCCGCAGGCGAAAGGTGGTCTTCATGCTCGAGTTTTTATCTTAGGCGTCGGAACCTGTCCTCAGGGGATCTGTCCTCAGAAGATCTGTTCTCAGGGTATCTATCCTCAGAGGATCTGTCCTGAGAGGATCTGTCCTCAGAGATGCTTTCGAAAGGGAAAAATGATATGGAGGCACGATCCTGCACTCAGGTTTTATAGAAATCCCTCTTCTTCTCCAGAGCAATGGAGAAAATCAGTGAAGATTACATCCATTAAACGACTTTATAATCATTTCCTGTTGTTTGGACATATAAATATTTAGGCATAAGACTACTTATTTGTATATTTGTAATTTAATATTGTCAGAATCAGGAGAGTTGACCAAATATTTATGAATCTGTCGACTTCAACTATTTCTGTCTGAGATGAAAAACTATTTCTGTCTTGAGATGAAATCCAACTGAATTCCTAACTCTGAGTATATGAGATTTAATTTCTGTTCCTTTACTTTAGCTCATTCATAAGATCCGTCTTCAACTGAATTTCCGAATAAATCTTCAATGCAAACACTTCTGCCTTCGTAGGAATAGGAAGGGAATGTCAGCCATTCATAAAAGTCATTGGCAATTAATATGCAATAAAAATACAGCTTGGCTATCATTTTCTTTCTTCCTGGACCCCAGATTTTTTAAAATATTCCGTTATATGTCTTGGACAAAAAAATGCCACGAAAAGGAAAGGGCAAGAATTGGGTGAAGATATCAGCAGGAACCATATTTTGGACGATTCACCTGGGTTGTCCATATTGAATCCAGCATGTATAGATTATGTGAGTGAGTATCCAGAGTTCTCTCTCCCCGTAAATAATGGACCGTGTCTCTGATAAATATAATCTTCATACTTTTTAATAACCCACTTACAACCGGAAGACTGTTCCGCGTGAAAGACACCCTCCCGGAGTTGATGCGTACCTGCATTGTTTACAAGATTAATTGCCCTAAATGTAATTTTGGGACCTATGTGGGATGTACCAAGCGCCTACTTAAGGTGCGCATCGACTCTCATAGGGGTGTCAGCCACCGTACAGGCTTAGCTGTAAGCAAAAAAGAAAATAGTGCCATCAGACTCCTATGCTATATCTTGCCACCATCACATACAATACAGTGATTTTCAAATACTCGGACAAAAAAAAAAAAAAAAAACCATTCGCTTCCCTTTTTTAGAGTCCCCCCCATATTAAAACAACAATCACCAACACTAAATAGCCGAACCACCTGTTCCATCGTTCATTGCATAGTTTGCTTTTTTCTTTTTCTTTTTTCTCCACACCATTTCACCCTCTTCCATTCGCAGTCTTCTAACTCGCCCAGTTGTCATTTAACTACGACATGTACAGTAGGTTCTTCAGTATTTTATACTACATTATCATTTTTAATATTTTGAATATTCATTGTTTTTTCTCTCTCTCTCTATCTCTGTATATATTTTCTCAGTGATTTTATTTGACGATTTCTGTTTAAATACGTGATTTCTTATTACTTAGTCATTGCTCTTTTGCACTTAACTTAGGGTTTTATGTTCCTAATCTACTTTATATTATTATGTATTTTAAAGTTTTGTCAATTATACTTTTTAATACGTTTAGATTTAGTCAGTCAGTATAGTTTTCTTACTGCTTCTCTTTATTTTTTATGTCATTCCATAGATAAGCGACCCTGATGATGGGAAAAGTTGTGTATTCCCGAAAGCTCGGCTGTGCCTCTGTTAATTTCTTAGAAATAATAATGTCTGCAATTTTACCACGTCTTCTGGCTATCCTGTTCCTTCTTAAATTGAAGTTTTCTAGAAACGACAACATAACCAGTTGTATATGTGTATAAAATATATATATATATATATATATAGTATATTATATATATATATATATATATATAATATATATATATATATATATATATATATATATTATATATATATATATATATATTATATATATATATATATATATATTTATATATATATATATATATATATATATATATATATGTATATATAATATATAATATATATATATATGTATATATATATATATATATATATATATTATATATATATATATATATATATATATATATATATAATATATATATATATATATATATATATATAATATTATATATATATATATATATATAATATATATATATATATATATATATATATATATATATATATAATATATATATATATATATATATATATATATATATATATATATATAATATATATATATATAGTATATATATATATATATATATATAATATAATATAATATAATATAATATAATATAATATATATATATATATATATATATATATATATATATATATATATATATATATATATGATCATGAAGCTACAAATATCGCTTAATATCAAATCCACGCTACCTCGGGAGTATCCCCGATAGGGGATTATCAACGAAGGGGAATTTATATAAGTGATAAATGGACGGGCACTGCAGAGTCTCGATCCCACGACACTCACCGCACTGAACCCCCCGACCGCGCATCCCCAGCGAATCCAGTCGACGCTAACCACTGAGCTATCAAGAGAGGTATAAGTTAACGCCGAGTCTGGTGTACTATATTTACCCGTCGAGAGCGGGGGAAATTGTACTTAGCCTCGGCATTAACCACCTCGACCATGATAGCTCATTGGTACGTTTGGAACACGCAGCTCTTTTTATGACATTTTTTTTATCACACCGTGATTTATATACGATCATGAAGCTACAAATATCGCTTAATATCAAATCCACGCTACCTCGGGAGTATCCCCGATGGGGAATTATCACCGAAGGGGAATTTATAAGTGATAAATGGACGGGCCCCTGCCGAGTTCTCGATCCCACGACACACAGACGCACATCCAGCGAATCCAGTCGACGCTACCCACTGAGCTATCAAGAGAGGTATAAGTTAACTGCCGAGTCTGGTGTACTATATTTACCCGTCGAGAGCGGGGAAATTGCCGAGTCTCGATCCGCACGACACACAGACGCGCATCCAGCGAATCCAGTCGACGCTAACCACTGAGCTATCAAGAGAGGTCTGTGTGTCGTGGGATCGAGACTCGGCAGTGACCGTTCCATTTATCACTTATAAATTCCCCTTCGGTGATAATTCCCCATCGGGGATACTCCCGAGGTAGCGTGGATTTGATATTAAGCGATATTTGTAGCTCATGATCGAATATAAATCACGGTGTGATAAAAAAAATGTTCATAAAGAGCTGCTTGTTCCAAACGTACCAATGAGCTATCATGGTCGAGGTGGGTTAATGCCGAGGCTAAGTACAATTTCCCCCGTTCTCGACGGGTAAATATAGTACACCAGACTCGGCGTTAACTTATACCTCTCTTGATAGCTCAGTGGTTAGCGTCGACTGGATTCGCTGGATGCACGTCTGTGTGTCGTGGGATCGAGACTCGGCAGTGGCCCGTCCATTTATCACTTATAAATTCCCCTTCGGTGATAATTCCCCATCGGGGATACTCCCGAGGTAGCGTGGATTTGATATTAAGCGATATTTGTAGCTTCATGATCGTATATAAATCACGGTGTGTGATAAGAAAATGTCATTTAAAAAGGGCTGCGTGTTCCAAACGTACCAATGAGCTATCATGGTCGAGGTGGGTTAATGCCGAGGCTAAGTACAATTTCCCCGCTCTCGATGGGTAAATACAGTACAACCAGACTCGGGCGTTAACTTATACCTCTCTTGATAGCTCAGTGGTTAGCGTCGACTGGATTCGCTGGATGCGCGTCTGTGTGTCGTGGGATCGAGACTCGGCAGTGCCCGTCACATTTATCACTTATAAATTCCCCTTCGGTGATAATTCCCCATCGGGGATACTCCCTGAGGTAGCATGGATTTGATATTAAGCGATATTTGTAGCTTCATGATCGTATATAAAACTCACGGTGTGATAAAAAAATGTCATAAAAAGAGCTGCGTGTTCCAAACGTACCAATGAGCTATCATGGTCGAGGTGGGTTAATGCCGAGGCTAAGTACAATTTCCCCTCGCTCATCGACGGGTAAATATAGTACACCAGACTCGGCGTTAACTTATACCTCTCTTGATAGCTCAGTGGTTAGCGTCGACTGGATTCGCTGGATGCGCGTCTGTGTGTCGTGGGATCGAGACTTCGGCAGTGCCCGTACCATTTATCACTTATAAATTCCCCTTCGGTGATAATTCCCCATCGGGGATACTCCCGAGGTAGCGTGGATTTGATATTAAGCGATATTTGTAGCTTCATGATCGTTTATAAATCACGGTGTGATAAAAAAAATGTCATTAAAAAGAGCTGTGTGTTCCAAACGTACCAATGAGCTATCATGGTCGAGGTGGGTTAATGCCGAGGCTAAGTACAATTTCCCCGCTCTCCGACGGGTAATTATAGTAACACCAGACTCGGCGTTAACTTATACCTCTCTTGATAGCTCAGTGGTTGGCGTCGACTGGATTCGCTGGATGCGCGTCTGTGTGTCGTGGGATCGAGACTCGGCAGTGCCCGTCCATTTATCACTTATAAATTCCCCTTCGGTGATAATTCCCCATCGGGGATACTCCCGAGGTAGCATGGATTTGATATTAAGCGATATTTGTAGCTTCATGATCGTATATAAATCATGGTGTGATAAAAAAATTGTCATAAAAGAGCTGCGTGTTCCAAATATACAATGAGCTATCATGGTCGAGGTGAGTTAATGCCGAGGCTAAGTACAATTTCCCCGCTCTCGACGGGTAAATATAGTACACCAGACTCGGCGTTAACTTATACCTCTTTGATAGCTCAGTGGTTAGCGTCGACTGGATTCGTTGGATGCGCGTCTGTGTGTCGTGGGATCGAGACTCGGCAGTGCCCGTCCATTTATCACTTATAAATTCCCCTTCAGTGATAATTCCCCATCGGGATACTCCCGAGGTAGCGTGGATTTGATATTAAGCGATATTTGTAGCTTCATGATCGTATAATAAATCACGGTGTGATAAAAAAATGTCATAAAAGAGCTGCGTGTTACCAAACGTACCAAAGAGCTATCATGGTCGAGGTGGGTTAATGCCGAGGCTAAGTACAATTTCCCCGCTCTCGGACGGGTAAATATAGTACACCAGACTCGGCGTTAACTTATACCTCTCTTGATAGCTCAGTGGTTAGCGTCGACTACAGATTCGCTGGATGCGCGTCTGTGTGTCGTGGATCGAGACTCGGCAGTGCCCGTCCATTTATCACTTATAAATTCCCCTTCGGTGATAATTCCCCCATCGGGGATACTCCAAGGTAGCGTGGATTTGATATTAAGCGATATTTGTAGCTTCATGATCGTTTATAAATCACGGTGTGATATAAAAAATGTCATAAAAAGAGCTGCGTGTTCCAAACGTACCAATGAGCTATCATGGTCGAGGTGGGTTAATGCCGAGGCTAAGTACAATTTCCCCGCTCTCGACGGGTAAATATAGTACACCGGACTCGGCGTTAACTTATACCTCTCTTGATAGCTCAGTGGTTAGCGTCGACTGGATTCGCTGGATGCGTGTCTGTGTGTCGTGGGATCGAGACTCGCAGTGCCGTCCATTTATCACTTATAAATTCCCCTTCGGTGATAATTCCCATCGGGATACTCCCGAGGTAGCGTGGATTTGATATTAAGCGATATTTGTAGCTTCATGATCGTATATAAATCATGGTGTGATAAAAAA
Organism: Macrobrachium rosenbergii; assembly: GCA_039081455.1. NCBI lineage: Eukaryota > Metazoa > Arthropoda > Malacostraca > Decapoda > Palaemonidae > Macrobrachium > Macrobrachium rosenbergii. Next base: position 3,024 of record JANJGK010005389.1, on the reverse strand, counting down.
ATGTCATAAAAGAGCTGCGTGTTCCAAATGTACCAATGAGCTATCATGGTCGAGGTGAGTTAATGCCGAGGCTAAGTACAATTTCCCCGCTCTCGACGAGTAAATATAGTACACCAGACCCGCGTTAACTTATACCTCTCTTGATAGCTCAGTGTTAGCGTCGACTGGATTCGCTGGATGCGCGTCTGTGTGTCGTGGGATCGCGAGACTCGGCAGTACCGTCCATTTATCACTTATAAATTCCCCTCCGGTGATAATTCCCCATCGGGGATACTCCCGAGGTAGCGTGGATTTGATATTAAGCGATATTTGTAGCTTCATGATCGTATATAAATCACGGTGTGATAAAAAAATGTCATAAAAAGAGCTGCGTGTTCCAAACGTACCAATGAGCTATCATGGTCGAGGTGGGTTAATGCCGAGGCTAAGTACAATTTCCCCGCTCTCGACGGGTAAATATAGTACACCAGACTCGGCGTTAACTTATACCTCTCTTGATAGCTCAGTGGTTAGCGTCGACTGGA
>JANJGK010005387.1:0-47290 GCA_039081455.1 Macrobrachium rosenbergii | reverse complement strand
TTAGTCAAACATGAGAGGGCCTCGATGAGGTCATCCGTACCATGTTGGGGGTGAAACTCTTCATCTCTCTCTCTCTCTCTCTCTCTCTCTCTCTGGATCTCTTTATTTGCCTTTGGGGATGTTGCTCAGCCCCTCCCGAGACGCATAGAGAGAGAGAGAGAGAGAGAGAGAGAGAGAGAGAGAGAGAGAGAGAGAGAGAGAGAGAGAGAGAGATCAAAATCTGGCCATTTAACCTCTCAGATTTAGCACTCGGGATCAGTAGAAAAAAAATTTTGGTTTTGGGGTGAAGTTGCAAGCCCCGTGCCTAAATCAACCTTCGCTGGAATCCGCCATTTGTAATTAACTGATGATGTCCACAGAAGCACAGTGGACTTTTCTGGAAAAGGGCCTGCTGCATGGTACATCCCATAGGGGGGTTACTGCCGTCAGTGCACCTCATGCTGCAACCCCTTTCGTTTCTTTTACTGTACCTCTTTTCATATTCTTTCTTCCATCTTACTTTCCTCAACCCTCTTTCTCCTAACTATTGATTTATAGCACCACTGCTTTGAGGTTTTCCTCCTGTTGCATCTTTCAAACTTTTACTGTCAGTTTTCGTCTCAGCGCTGAATGACCTCATTGGTCTCAGTGCTTGGCCTTTGGCCTAAGTCTATATTCAATTCAGTTCAAATGTTACATTTCCATGGGGTCAATTGCGGTTCTGTTTCCTTTGTAAAACTCTTGTTTATACACTTTCATCAGAAACTTCAAATTAGACAATTTTAAAGGAAGGTTTTCGATTTTGTCAAAATTTCAAACATGGGTTTGAGACAATATTTGTTCCTGTAGACGTTTCAGGTTCATTTGATTTGTCCATATATTGAGAAATGTCTGGCTCTTAATTACCATAAGTCCACCTGCCAACAGAGTTCAACGTCGTATTGACATAGTGACTTGACAGGTAACCGGAAGTGCCTGGTTCTGGCTCAGTGGCGCTCGAGGCGAGTGAGTGAACTCTCCCGCTCGAGTTTGAGTGCTGATGAAGGAAGGAAGTCATTTGAGCTTTAGAAAATTCCTACTTCTTTGCTATTATTTACATAGTAAGTGTTCCTGGGTAATGATTAAGGGCACTCGTGACAAATGAAGGTGAATGTCACTTTTATTTTGTGTTATCTTTGCCTTGGATGCCTGCTGCTTGTGCTGAAGGTATATATGTAAATTACGGTGTTTTTGGCATCATTACATCAGCTTGTAGTTCATGTAGGCCTGAGAGAATGTGGGAAAACGAGAGCTTTTTCGTTAGCGGCAATATTACTTATCGAAATTAAATGTTGCAATAACATGATTGACTCCAAAACTGTAGTGTGTTCTGTGACTTCGTACCTTCAGTATTTAGTAAGAATTTTATTTTATTGATGTCAGTTATTTAAAGGGATTATTCTATGACTTAAATGTGAATGGAATTTTAAGCTCAACTGCGAGCGAGTCTGCGTCCAGGTAATGCAAGGTATTTGTTGGAATGATTCATTGCACCTTTGCCTTTAGGTTTTAGCCTTTGAAGATCAATTGAGTAAGTATTTCGCCTCCGTCTGGGACGATGTGATTTAATCGACAGAATCTCATATCTCTGCTATGATTTGAAGCTCCTATTGCAACTGATTTTATTAAGGAAGAAATCCCTATATTTCTTGGCAGTTTGGTAGTGAGCATGTAGGTATATTTTGCGATTATTATTCCAGTTAAAGGTTTACCGGGAAAAATATTGTGGAATTTTGCGATGGATGATTAAAAAGGAAGGGCAATTGCTAACAATGATATGTATATGTAAATTGTTTCAAGTATCCTTAGAGCACACTGTGATAACTGTAGATCTGGTGTTGGATTTATGCCTGCTGAGGGTGGGGCCGTTGTTATAAAAGAATATGTAACATTAAGATTTTTATTAATCTGGGTTATGGGACAGTCAAGTATTAGGTGATCAGACTACGACACTCCTCAGAAAGGTCTTCCCGTTTTACCAACCAGCTTCGAAACTAGAAAATGTAGGCTCTTTATTGTAGTTTTACTCTCTCTCTGTCTCTCTCTCTCTCAAATGAAAAAAAGGAAATATGTAACATATTAGCAGAAAGATATAAGAGTGAATTTACACCTAGAATTGATAATGAAGATAATGATACAGAAATAAGAGATGAAAGTAGTGAATATTTATCGGACATAGATATTACTGAAGCTGATATTGTGCAGGCTATTAATGAGATTAAAAATGGATCAGCAGCAGGACCAGGTGGTGTACCTGCCATTTTGTTAAAGAAAGTGGTTCATTCAATCGCAAAGCCGCTCGCGATATTATTAAGACAAAGTATAGATACAGGCAAGATTTATAATGAGCATAAATTAGCGTATATTACCCCAACTTTCAAAGGTGGATCAAGACTAGGCCTGTGAGTCTGACATCTCATACTATGAAAGTTTACGAAAGGGTAATGAAAAAAATATATAATGAAACATTTAATGAAAAATAGTTTGTTTAATATAGGACAACATGGTTTTGTATCCGGAAGAAGTACACAAACCCAACTAACAGTTGGGTTTGTGTACTTCATGAAAGCATATATAAAAATATGATAAACAAAAAAGATAAAGATGTGGTTTACCTAGACTTTGCAAAAGCTTTTGAGAAGGTAGACCATAATATATTAGCGAAAAAAATGAGAAAACATAACATTGTGGATAAAGTAGGAAGATGGATAAAAGAATTTTTGCAAAACAGAAAACAGATAGTGATTGCTAACGACGAGAAACTGGATGAAGCTACAGTAATATCCGGTGTGCCACAAGGTACGGTGTTAGCTGCATTGCTGTTTGTGATTATGATTGCAGACATAGACAGTAATGTTAAGGACTCAGTAGTGAGAAGTTTCGCCGATGACACAAGGAAAAGTAGAGAGATTACTTGTGATGAAGATAGGATCTCGCTACAAAGAGACCTAAACAATATATATAAATGGGCAGAGGTAAATAGGATTGTATTTAACTCTGATAAATTTGAATCAGTAAACTATGGTGATAAAGAAGGAATGCTATATGCATATAAAGGACCTAATAATGAGAATCACAAATAAGGAAGCAGTTAAAGACCTTGGTGTGATGTTGAATAGGAATATGTTATGCAATGATCAAATGGCAATACTATTGGCAAAATGCAAAGCAAAAATGGGAATGTTGTTCAGACACTTCAAAACAAGAAAAGCCGAACACATGATTATGCTTTATAAAACGTATGTACGTAGTCCACTTGAATATTGCAATATAATATGGTACCCACACTACCAAAAGGATATTGCACAAATAGAGTGTACAAAGGTCCTTTACAGCTAGAATAGAAGAAGTTAAGGACCTTGACTACTGGGAAAGACTACAATTCTTAAATTTATATAGCCTTGAAAGGAGAAGAGAATGCTACATGATAAACCAGGCATAGAAACAGATAGAAGGAATTATCGAAAACATCATGGAGCTAAAAATATCAAAAAGAGCAAGCAGAGGTAGATTAATAGTGCCCAAAACTATACCAGGGAAACTAAGGAAAGCACACAGGGACATTAATCCACCACGCACCAGCATCGATAATGCAGCGTCTATTTAATGCGCTACCAGCTCATCTGAGAAACATATCAGGAGTGAGTGTAGATGTGTTTAAGAATAAGCTCGACAAATATTTAAGATGCATCCCAGACCATCCAAGACTGGAAGATGCAAAATGTATCGGAAGATGCGTTAGCAATTCTCTGGTAGACATCAGAGGTGCCTCACACTAAGGGACCTGGGGCAACCCGAACGAACTGTAAGGTCTGAAAGGTCTCTCTCTCTCTCTCTCTCTCTCTCAGTGACAGTGAACGATTGCACGATATTTATTTGTCATCAGATTTTACTTCACGCTTCTGTTCAAGTATTTACAGAAGAGTGACTGTCATGGTTTAACCTTTATTATCTACTGTCATTGACGTAGGTTTCAGTCTAGTGCCATATCTATTGTTCTTTACGGTTGTATCTGATGTGAGTTGAAGGGGAAGTCGGTTTGACCTATACGTCAAGCTGACTTCCCTGAAGGGAGGACAATTTCCTATCTCAGTGTGATTGCCAAAAATAATGATGGTGGTTCCTACGGTCGTTCAGTTAGAGCAGGTGACCCAGGTCAAGGGAGTTAAAATTGATTTTGTTTGGTCTGCTGCATTTCGTCGTATTTGTGACCTTCCCTGACTACGAAAGATAGTACTGAAAGTACTTTTGTATAGGAGTACAAGGCTAAGCTAATCCATCGCCTCTGCATCGTGGTCTTATGTAATTAAATGCAATTAAATGCTTGAGGTGCACTGGCCCACTCTTCCGGTAAAACTGCCGATTTTAACTGAGCTGTGTGTTCAATCAAGCATTAAATATGTAATTAAATGAGTTTTTTATCAGTTTGAACGTGAAAGCTCCAGTGCATTGATTTTTCAAATATATTATCCGCGTTATGGTGTTCTTACAGTGACGTACTCCGTAGGTTGCTAGTGCCGTCAATGCACCTCATAACCTCATAGGGTGCACTGTAAGCATTACTTAAGGTTCTTCGCAACATGCCTTCCGCCCCTAGCTGCAACCCCTTTCGTTCCTTTTACTGTACCTCCTTTCATGTTCTCTTTCTTCCATCTTACTTTCCACCTTCTTCTAACAATTGATTCATAGTGCAACTGCTTTGAGGTTTTCCTCCTGTTACACCTTTCAGACCTTTTAGTGTCAATTTCCGTTTCAGCGCTAGATGACCTCATAGGTCCCAGTGCTTGGCCTTTGGCCTAAATTCTATATTCAGTTCAGTTCAGTACAGTGGTGTAACGTCAGTTGGTAATAAGCCTCTGTTATTCAGACGATCAGAGGGTCGGTTCCTCTTTGTTTTTTTTTTTTGTTTTTGTTTTTTTTTTTTTTGGACAAGAAATATCAGTGACGGTGCTGATTGTTCCAAGGACCGTTACAGGCAGCCGGAACTTCAGTGGACTGGAAAAGAACGGTGCAGTGTTATGACTGTGGTTCGGCCGTCACGGGAGTCTCAGTTATATTTCTGTGATGTTTCCTGATTTTTGCGACATTGAAAGGTAGGCTAGTTTCAGTCTAGAATAATAACCTTATGAAGGTGTCAAACCACCAAGATGAAAGATGCCCAGAGAAATGGTTGTATGGCCAACCGTTTCCAGTAGAGGAACTGGACTCGAGTTCCAGTAATGTTGTGCATAGGAAATGATTAGCGGTTTACGGAATAATACTTCTTGCAAGAGGGCGATCAGAGTGCCTGGGCAGTAGGATGAAAACCCTGGCTTTTGATTTATAACTGCGCACGACCTCTTATAGGTCCTCGTCTAGTGCAACAAGAAGTGTATATTATGAGATATCACTGTCGGTTCTCGAGTGATGATGAAAACTGATATTGTTTTCCCGACTGTCGTTGAAATAGAGCTTATGATATTCATTATACACGGACGGTAGGATAAATGATCATTTCACTATGGGTGTTCTTAATGTATCTTGTCCGAAATGTGGAGGGCTTTTGTCATAGTTTTTGACAAACGGAAGTAACGAAGATCTCAGTCACGACGGGTTTCCTTGGGAAAACCTTTCTACAAGGCCATGGTGCCTAGTGAAGGAGATTCACAGGTATGTTGTACGATTCCTCGAGAGGGAAGAATAGAGAATATTCTTCCAAGTATTTCGTGCTGGACATTCTTGGTATTCTTTGTAGTCTTAACAGTTGAAGGGCTAACACATTCTCGTTTCGGTGACATTGTCAGGTGACGTATAAGTCATATAAGTAAGTGAACGGAACTCGATACTGCATTGCACAATCCACGGAATATCTCTAGGACATATTCTGTAATTCAAAACCATTGCCAAAGAATATCAGTAATTTATTTGCATGTAGTTAAATTATAGTCTTCCGCCGGCCCCCCGCCCCCACTCTCCTCCTCCCCTGACTGAAATTCTGCCTACGCCTGTATACTGCAGCTTTGATGCAGGACAACCACATTGTTGCTGCAATACCGAGAAGTCGAATCTCAGACACTGAAATAGCGCCAGAAGCAACCAGGACTGTTTTACATAAGCTATTTAAAATGAATGAAAAGGCTTTATATTAAAGTCCTATGAATGGTGAAGTTACCGGTTTAATACCCTGTTGCTTGAAGGCCAGATTTAACCTTCTGAAGAGGGTAGTGCTAAGTGTCTGTACTGTGCATTTATATCATATAAATTTTCGTGCTTCCTTAAATGCTTTTGTTTATATCTGTTTTAGCACCTAGCTACCCGAAGTTGACATTCAAAGTATATCATACTGGTGCAATGATTATCGTTCAGTTCGTCGCTGGCCGCCAGAACGAGCGTGTCTTCAATTGACCCTGACTGTCAGACGTGTTAAGATCTAACCGGATTCTATCCATTTCTAGTTTTCTGTAAAAGAAAACTATTGTGTCGGCTTTGTCTGTCCGTCAGCATTTTTTCTGCCCGCCCTCAGATCTTAAAAACTACTGAGGAGGCTAGAGGGCTGTAAATTGGTATGTTGATCATCCACCCTCCAAATTGCAGCCCTCTAGCCTCCTCAGTAGTGTTTATTTTTATCTAAGGTTAAAGTTAGCCATAATCGTGCTTCTGGCAATGCTATAGCATAGGGCACCACCGGGCCTTGGTTAATGTTTCATGGCCCGCATCTCATATATGTACTGTAGCATTATACCGAAACCACCGAAAGATAGCCCTGTAGCCGCTATACAGAAAACTCGTTTACGTGAAGAAACTTCGGCACATTTTTTACTTGTTTTTTTTTTTTTTTTTTTTTTTTTACAAACAATGTATAGTGTCGTTCAAAAGACCAACCATTTCCTACCTCCTCCTCCTCGAAAGTGCACCGCCTCGCCTCGCACGAGAATGAAGTTCGATTGATTGCAAGGGCGTGGGTGGGACAGGAGACGAGACGAACTTAATGAATGGCTGACTGAGCCTCTTTACATCAGCGAAGGCAAAGTCTGAGTCACAAAAATGTGTAATGTCCACATTCTCTCTCTCTCTCTCTCTCTCTCTCTCTCTCTCTCTCTCTCTCTCTCTCTCTCTCTCTCTCTCACTGCGGTTCTGGGGAGCCTACTTCCACGTCAATTAATGCGTCATCCATGAAGAAGCTGCTGAATTTTTTTCAATGTTCTTTGTATTCTTACTTCCGTTTACGCCCATTCATGGGTCAGCCATGTCTTTAGTGCCTCGCGAGTTTGCAAACTCATTGTTTATTACCCAATTATTTGTTCCCAATTTATTTATTCCCTTTTATTCATTGCCCACAGCGTTGGGTGTAAACAGAGAACCTACTATATTAGCTTCATCCAGTTACGTGGTATATACATCTAGTTTTACCATTTTTACTCTGGACATTTCAAGACAAAGTTACTCAGACATTTTCGTTTTCTTAAATACCAACCTCACATTTGTGAATGTTGTGTTATTTTGGGTTGTCTTGCATATAGTGGCGTCTGAGGCACACTTTTCTGGGGAACTTTATTCATATTGGGACTATTTTGACAATACTGAGACAATCTCGAAGCTCCTAAGAGGATTGCTAACACTGCTTCCTATTTTACAATTAAATATTCTGTATCGAGTTTGCTCTCAACTGTCATGTGTATAAGGTATGCAGGTGTCTTTCTGTATATTTCAGTAATAAATAATCATGCTTGTCAGTCTGTAAAGTTAGGGTATTATTTCAATTTTTCTATATTGTATGTTGAGTAGTTGGTGAAACTGGTAGCCACCGCTGAAGTAGCAAGACTGACTCAAGCCTGACCTCCGTAGAATGGTTGTAAAGCAGACCATTATTATTATTACAATCTTACAATCACGGAACAGTTCTAAAGACGATATAGTACTAAGCTTCCAGAGTCACTAATAACACAAAAATGGAAATAAAACCAAAGGGTACACGTAGATACGACGACGATCGTTCAATCAATCAGGTCCTGACATATTCCAGGGAATGCTGAATAGGGCCTCTGTGACTTCTCCCAACAAATGCACCACCACCCTCTGACGTGCCATGCCAAATAAACTGTATACATATAGGCTATCCATTAAATACATTTTTTATTTTAATGAATCGTATAAGAGAGAGAGAGAGAGAGAGAGAGAGAGAGAGAGAGAGAGAGAGAGAGAGAGAGAGAGAGAGAGAGAGAGAGCCTTTTTGACCGTTAGAATGTTTGGCACATGAATGTTCATAAAATGAAAATATGAACAATATAAATGTCTTTCGGTATAAATATGAATCACAATAATTCATTACAGCTCAAACATGACTTAAATCGTAAGACAGTTAATAAAACCTTTAGAGCACCTTGTCACCTTCTTAAAAAATGTCGGCGCATTTCCAGATTCGTTTGTTTGTCCTCTCAGCCAATCAGGCGTCGGTTTTCAACCCTCTCTGCTTGTGAAGGTAGTTGATGATGCATGGGCTCTCGTGATTGGCTGAAAGCTGTTCCTGAGGTTTTCAGTTTTCAGACTGTCGAATGGACTGAGATCAGTCTAGCGCGTTTCTCCTCGTCCGCAAGATATTGTGCCACAAGACAAGATTATTATTATTATTTTTTTTTTTTTTCACCTGAACGGTTTGTCATATGCCTAAAGGAAGGAGTTTGGTGTTGGCCCTTCAGAGAAACTTTCCTGAGGGCTGAAGGTGCTGCTTCTCTTGGGCCTTCTGCAGGAGAAAACCGGACAGATAGATTTGGGCGCCTGGACCTCATGAGGTAAGAGAAGTTTCCAGCAGAGGGTCAGTGGAATAAATAATCATAGGCATTTGATAATCATTGTCCTCTCAGGGTACCATTTTGCTACTGTAGTTACATTAAAGCGGCCTTATACCAGCACAGGCTCTTGCTTATAAGAGCGGCCTGTAGGTGTCTATTCACCTGTGGAACGAAAATCAAGGATAGGATGTGATTTGAAATCTCTTAGTGCCTGTCAGTCAAAGGGCTGGTATAGAATTAGTGTTTATCTATTTGGGAGTTCCAGGTGGCATTGGAATTATAGTTGACCCGGGAGTATCGGGGTTTAAAAACTTGAAATATCCCAAAATCTGGATTCTAGGTAGAATATTCAAGAATTAGTCCAGTCACCATTTATCTGAACTGTTTCTTGAATTATCTTGGAATTTACTAAACTATGACGAATGGAAATGATGAAGTGACCTTGAAATGAATGCCTTCGAAAATTATGAAGATTTTGAAATGTTAAGTAATGAGCTATTCAAAATCAACCCAGTCTCTTATTAAATCATCGAATTCATCATCATTTATAATCATCAAAAAAAGGGTTTAGTGAAAGTGAAATATTCGAAGTTTTGACTTACACGATAGCCCCTTGAAAATATCGTACAATCAAGTAAACTTAATATATGAGAGAGAGAGAGAGAGAGAGAATATATATATATGAGAGAGAGAGAGAGAGAGAGAGAGAGAGAGAGAGAGAGAGAGAGAGAGAGAGAGAGAGAGAGAGAAACCTGTTTTAGGTAGCACGCACCGTCCTGATAACTATCTGAGTATTTTAAAAATCTTGATTTTTTAAAATTAGCAGCCTACTGTGTATGGTGATCATACACATACAGTGTTTCGTAATTCATTCTATTCAGTGAATTTATGAATAATTATGTATAACTATGCAAGAGACACTGAGACTCTTCGTAGAAATGACACCCGTATTTTTGCCATCTTTTTGCAATGTTTTCAGTACACGGCGTCTTGTTCTCCGTAATGGAGTAGTGCCGTCAGTGCACCTCACGAGGTGCACTGTAGGCATTAGTCTTGGATTTTTTTTCCAGCGTGCCCTCGGCCCCTAGCTGCAACCCCCTTTCATTCCTCCAGTGCACCTCCGTTCATATTCTCTTTCTTCCATCTTACTCTCCTTAACCCTCTCCTAACATTGGATTGATAGTGCTTCAGCTGCTTTGAGGTTTTCATTATGTTACGCCTTTAAGAACTTTTTACTCCCATTTTCCTTTTCAGCGCTTGCCAAGGCCTTTGGCTTAAATTCTATTTTCTAAGATAATAATAATACGGCATTTTGCTTATTTTTTATCTTTCCAGAAAATTATATCGAAACTCGAAGCACATGTGAATTTATTTTTAGTAGCACTAGACAGGTCATACAGTATATTAGAAGTGACACCAAGCACAGTAATAATAATATTTCAACCGCTCAACATCATCAGTGGTCACTTAGTTTTACCTCGAATGAGTCAATTATCAACCAGTAAGACCAGAGATAGCCAAAGGGTCGTTTACCTCGAGATATCCCAGGGGATTTTCGACCAAATAAGCTTGTGGTGAGTAAAGGCTCCGTAGCAAAGTCGCACAGTGCCATTGAAATTTCCAGGAATTTCAAACATTTGCTAATTGAATGTCCTAGTCGAAGGGACCACAGGAGAAACCTCTCAGAGGCCCGAGACGAGAATGGCCGGTACATTCTAGCCAAAGTCCTCTTAGGGGAAGAAGTTGTGTATAATGCCAGAGGCATTTTTAGATTTGTATCAGAAGCAGGTCTTTTGCAAAAGCTATAGATTTAATTTTTGTATACATATATATAATCTAGTATCTAGTCCTTATTTCCATAAGTTTTATACAAACATTAGTCATTCTCAAGTGAAATTGACGTCAGTGACCTAAGTCGTCCCGATGCCAGAGAACATTGAACCGATCAAGCAATGATCGACCAGTGGTGCATTTGCTTGCTTGACCTAACAGCATTACCTAAGTGATATGGTTAAAAGGTTAGATAGATTTGTGAACAATTGCAGTAAACGAGATGGAGACTTCAACAATAAGGAGAAAAGTAGTCATCTTTCTGTCTTACTGGCAGAATACATTAATTCACTGTACAGTATTTTATGAATGAATCGAGTTGGCGTTTTATTTCGAGGACTGAATAAAATACGCAGATGGAATTACAAGTTACTTTTGAATGATAGAAGCTCGACAGAGAATAGAGAGCTGCCGATAAACATCGCCATTATACGCCAACTGAACCTGTGAACCGGTCCCCTACCTAGTTTTAAAATTAGTTTACCGAAGGGAGTGATTCTCTCTCTCTCTCTCTCTCTCTCTCTCTCTCTCTCTCTCTCTCTCTCGCGCGCGCGCGCGCGCGCGCGCACAGGGATCATTAGATGCTTAGACATTTCGCAAATTATTGTATACGGTTACCTGGTACTGTATGGATTGTATTCCCTGTTAAATGTTTCGTGTACATGGGCTGCTCTTCGAATGAAAGTTCATTTCAAATATTTCGTTGATAATTTTCGCCCTGTTATAGGTTACCAAGTATTGTGAGTAGGTAGCCATTAAGTCCAATTTTTGGAGTTCACTTGATTGATAGCATAGGTTTCATAGAAGTTTTTTTTATGTGTAGTAAGTCTTCGATGTTTGATAAACTACAAGTTTGGTGAGCGATGATTAGACCTGTCGGAATCCTTCAGACTCTCTCTCTCTCTCTCTCTCTCTCTCTCTCTCTCTCTCTCTCTCTCTCTCTCTCTCTCTCTCTCTCTCTCTCTCTCTCTCTCAAGTGTACCTTCTTCCAGACTTGCCATCTGGTCTATATCTTTATTTATATATTTCTATATTTCCCGACCATTCCTACTGGTCATCATCCTAATCCTGCCATACTTGCTTCATTTCTGATTAGAAATTGAGGATGATTAGACGAACAGAGAATCCTTCTGTTCAGGATTATACTCTTGAGACTCAGGGTGAAGTTTCCTGTGTCCACAATATCCAGAGGCAGGAACGAATTATCTGGGTCACTGAGTAAGCCATGAAGTGTTCAGCGTTTGATTGGATGACCTTCAACTCAGGAAATTGCGCGGGAGTAGCAGAAGTAGTGGTAGTCGGCTTGCTGAGGACCTCTGTACTCTGCCCAACCAACAGACACAAAACAATCGCGTTGAAAGGAATATTGCATATTACAATTCATCTTCCAATGTGAGGGACTGATAATTCTTCCACTGGGCGAAGTTTGTGTGAAATTTATCTAGGGAAATCGTGGGACAGGGCTTCATTATCACCTCTGAATTTAGTTTTGGAAATAAGAAAAGCTAAAGGAAAGAAGCTGTATAGTTGGTTCATAGACAGATAGAAGGCAGAAAGTAATGTAACTGGTACCACCATCTGCAGTAGCTCATTCCATCTTAAGTTGTTTATTTGGCGTGTTTTCTGTCATGGAGTTTTATATCTTGTGCAGGTGATGATGGCCTGCCTGCTACCTCGGTTGGTTTGTAGAGACTTTACCTCAGGGGATTTTGTGTACTGGAGTTGACGAGGAGCGTAGATAGCATTTTTAACTCTGTACGAATATTCATTTGCTTATGCTGAATGTTGATAGAAATCCTTCTGTTGCGCATATGCGTTCGTTATGTTGTGGTATGCGCGTTCCCAAGTATGAATGACTGCTTCTTTTTATTGTGTTGATGTTCTGTTAAAGTTGAGAACTCCGTTACTTATAGGACGCAAGAAACTTGGTAAATAATTCTTCTCACACTTGGTAAATCTGTTTACATTGTTATCTTTTCAGGGGGGGTTTAAATGGGATTCGCTGGGTATTTTTTATATTTTTTATTCTTTAACACTAATCGTCACACGGCCAGCCACACTGGACTTAGAAATTTTTCTTGATGTCAGGGAGGAGAGCGACACAGATCTTACTTAAAAGGGGTTCAAGTTAACTCTAACTAAAAATTGATCAGAATGAACTCTGGACCTATGTTGAATAAAACTCCGCCTCTTTGAGGACGACTAGTCTAATCTTAATGGTTCAATTTCAACTCCCGCTTCTGGCAAAGACAAATCAGGTCAATTTTGCTGACCTTTTCATTCGTAATCATTCTTCTAGCTGCTCCTTTCTTTCCCATATTGTTGGTTTGTTTTGGCAAACTCCAATTTACTTGGTCTCATGGCTCATCATTTTAAATTATCAACACTGTCTCTCTCTCTCTCTCTTTCTCTCTCTCATAATCCCGATCAGTGAATTTCATACTTATTCACTGTAGAAATACTTTTAAATTCACTGCATAACACTTCCTTTCGATATTAGAACTTGTTCTTGCACTGGACTGATTTGAATAGACGCTGTAAACACAATTAGAAATGTTTTTTGCCTTGAAAGAGCCTTTCATTCTGGGTGCTTTTTCTTACCAGCTGATAGTCTAAGTCCGAATAATACCGAATCATTGAGAGGAGGAGGACTGCTGTCAAGAGGACATTCTCAGGTTCTCTGTGAGAGCGGGTGGTGGAGCATAGCTGCTCAGACCTTGACAGTTTGTTCTTGCAGGATGCCATTACTTATGTGAGATATGTCCTGTTGTGCAAGACTGCTCCTCTTTGGTCTTCTTACGCTGCCTCATTGAATCTGAGGTTTGATTAGGAACTGGAGCATTCTGCAACAGTGTATTTATTTGTGTATTTATTTTGCTCCAGAACCACCCGATTCACACGCACGTTTGAACTGTAGACTCGTCAAATTGTGCTTTCATTGTTTCTGGCTAATTACTTTCGCCAGAAAAGGTTGTTCCAGGTCAGATTCTGATTGATATTTTGATGACCTTCAACGCAAGGTTTTGCAGCTCGAAACCTCTCATGACTGGGTAGTGTCAGCTTGAACGAAGATTGGTATTTGCGGTGGCCTCCCTCACTGGTCTCTTGGTATCGAATGACATTTGCTGGTTTCCCTTTTTCTTCATCATCGTCAGTTTCGGTTTTATTTTCATTCCGAATTGTCTTCAGTGATGCCCAGCTGATGGAAGCTTATAGTTCACGCTTTCATTTTAAAGGAAGTGGGACATTTATGGTTCATGCCGTTCCTTATGTACGGTGCTCGTAATTTTTTGCTGCAACAAATAATGAATCGGAATTACCATCGAGATAGAGAACACATTAGCTCCATGATGGGGGTTGGGGGCAAGAGCTCCAAAGCGCCACCTGTCACTATAGGCAACCCCCACCCCCACAGGCTCCCTCCCTCATACACACACACACACACACACACACGGGGTTTGAGAAAATGATTCACTGCCATCCAGCAGAGAGAGAGAGAGAGAGAGAGAGAGAGAGAGAGAGAGAGAGAGAGAGAGAGAGAGAGAGAGAGAGAGAGAGAGAGAGAGAGAGAGAGAGATTATGCATGCTGCTGCGTTGTCCATTCATGCTGTAAACAAAAGTATATTATACTTTTATACGGTATGTATCTGTGTGCAGTGCGAAAGCCTCATTGTTAAGTATACTCTGTCTTTGTACTGTATGTAAAGGATTACGGTAGCTCCAGGCTTACACAGTTTGGGCCATCCCTGTTAGTAGGCTTCTGTGAGTGGTTAGTTCTCCGTCCAGTTGTAAACAGCCTTCATTCAAAAGTAAACTATTTTTTTAACACCTAAAGATACAGGTAGGTTAGTGTTAACAAAAGCAGGTGAAAGGCACCACGTTTGGTATCAGTCTTGCCTGTAACGACATTGCATTACAAATTATATAAATTTTGTAAAATTGATAATTCGTAGTATGTCATCATGCTGGCCGTTGCCCTGAAAACTTAGAAAAGAAAAAAAATCATTTTCACCCACTTTTTCATTCACCCAGAAATCATGAGTGATTGTGGCCACTGCAATACACTGAAGCTTGGGCGATAGTTATGTGATGCATTTCTCTCTCTCTCTCTCTCTCTCTCTCTCTCTCTCTCTCTCCTCTCTCTCTCTCTCTCTCTCTCTCTCTCTCTTGTGTTTCCTGTAAAACAAATAACGAAGCCATTTTGATGTCAAATTCACCCATTCAATTCCCAATATAGAATCTTCAAACATCTGAGGTTTCATCTAGATGATGTGCAGTGAATAAGGTTGGTTGCTCCTTCCTTCGGGGTTAAGTTTTGGATGAGTCTCCATGAGATTTATATGAATAATTAACAACTGCGTCAATTATTAAAAAGAAAAAAGCTTACCACACAAATCTGACTCGAGCAGGGCATTCGTGGACAGTCTTCAGTGATGTAGGTTCTCACCAACTATTAATCCTCCAGTTTCCTCTGTGTTTCTCGCACGCTGTCATTTTCAGTACATGTTTATGACCACTTTTAGTTTTTTCTTGTTCTCAAGATCAATCCCAGACCCTTTACTTACTGAAACTCGCTACAACAACGCTTTCTTTTACTGTCCTGCTCTCATAGTCTGAACTGGTATCCTCTTTATTTTCTGTTTTAAGTTCTCTTACTACTCAGCAAGTTTGTGTGTGCGCGTTACGGGATGCCCAGGTGAAAGAGCAGTGCTGGCATATGGCCAGCTTAATCTAAATCATTATTATAGTAGGGGCGGACGCACTGAGCTGCTAAACTGCTGACACAAACGTTGTCCGTTCCTCGTCAAAATATCTCGTCAAAACTAGAGCGTGCCTGCCTACGAACTGATCATAAAACAATCTCTCTCTCTCTCTCTCTCTCTCTCTCTCTCTCTCTCTCTCTCTCTCTCTCTCTCTCTCTCTCTCTCTCTCTCTCTCATAGCTGGATCCCTGAAAGTTACCAGTGTCCTTGAAGATCATGTTCATATGAGTCGCACAGGTTGCTTATGATTTTTTTTAAAAGTCAGTTGAACCTTGGTCACTGGGGTTCTAAATCTCGGTAACGCAAGTATTTTAAGGAAAATTTTATAGGTAGGTTGGCACTAGGGCCAAGAGGTATACCCCAAAGAATTAGGAAGATTCAGTTATCACTGTATGATGGCGAATCTGCTGCTGGTTTTTGAAACGGTGAGAAGACATGCACGTACAGAAGCGGTCTTTCACATGCACGGTCTCCGAAAGGTTAGGAAACTCTCATATCGTTAAATACAACTGTTGATATACCAACATCTTAATTATTCTATAATTGTCATTAGAAATCTCACTGTGGACTGTGATATCAATAATGTATAATGTCAATTCCTTTCCAGTGAACAATTGTCAATGTGAAAGTTTTTTTTTATGTCTAGTTACATGGAGACTAATTATCCGACGATAGATGGACTGACTTTTCGCAACCTTCAACCCTCGCTTAAATAAAATGTTTTTTTCTTTTATCAATTCTGGTTCAAATAACCGGCACACTGAGTAGCTGGAGGGAGGCCGGAAAGTGTCAGTGGGCTATCAAAAGGAGTTTTGTCTACTGTTTTTTTACGCGCGCGCGCACACACACAAACACACACACACACACACACACACACACACACACACTCACACTCACACTCACACTCACACTCACACTCACACTGTCCACATTGACCTTTGCCCATTGCAAGCGTTTAAGGGTTTATCCAGCAGACTATAATAAACAAAAAGCGGAAATGATACAACTCCTGGGAGCATTAGGGTGTGTGTGTGTGTGTGTGTGTGTGTGTGTGCATGTGTGTGTGTGTGTAAAGGTGGAGGGGGGGGGGGCGGGGTTGGCGGCTTAACTTTTACCCTTCAGGACTCTTAGGAAGTACACTGCTGTAGTCTTACCTTGCTTTTTTGCATCATATTTAAGCTTTCGTGTTTGTTTACCTAATTACTTGAAAATACAGGTGCTGAGCTTTTAACACACACACACACACACTCTCTCTCTCTCTCTCTCTCTCTCTCTCTCTCTCTCTCTCTCTCTCTCTCTCTGCACCTAAAATTTTATCACTATCGACTGTGACCTTACGTGTAAACCCCGTCAAGAGGAGCAGTGAGTCGTGAGTGAGAAAATGAGAAGTTTGGTGAAAAAAAGTAGAAAATATTGAAGGCGCAGCTGCCAGAGCAGAGGGAAGGGGAGATCTTTGGTATCTCTCCTACCGACATTTGACCTTTTCATGTTCGTCCGTCCGGTGGTTTTGGAACTGCCCCGAGGGTCTGGAAGATGAAAAGGAGGAGACATCAAATCAAGGCAAAGTGGGACTTACAGGAAATGACTGTTGTCTCTTTTACCCGGTCCCTTATTTGTAAAATGATATCGAAGGCATAACTCACAGTAAATGAGTCTCTCTCTCTCTCTCTCTCTCTCTCTCTCTCAGTCAATCAGGAGTCGTTTTTACCACCTTTGTTCGAAAGGAGTTTCTTGGACCCTTGTGATTGGCCTAAAGCAGTCTGGAAGGTTTTCAGTCAGGCCGTAGCACGAACTCCGTTCAGGCATGTTTGTTTGTCCTCTGTCAATATTTCAGTGTCGTTTATTAAAGTGAGTTAATTTATTGAGGTTAAGAATGAGTACTCCGTGAATATGGACACCTCTGAATCAGAGTTTCATGGTCGCCTAGAAATTTGTGATTGGTCCAGGCCTAGTTAGAGGCGTGTTAGGCCGTGGAAGACTTGTAAACGTTGTTTTCCAAAGGCCTCTGCGGAGGCATTTTATCCGTGTATGAGAGGACCTGATAGAAGGCTATAGTACCATTGAACTGTTAAACTACATGCGTTTGCAAGAGTTAAATGCTAGAGCATCAGATCCCAAGACTAGGCCTAAAGGAGATTGCCAGCGTAGCGTGAGTCAGGTAAGGAGTTCAGTCTTGTTGTTGTGTCTCCTGTTACGTTCAGTTCTTAACTTGAAGAACGATGCTTTATTGCAGTGTACATGGAACCAGTATACTGTGAATGGAGATGGACTCAGTGCACATTATATTGATTTTAGTACAATACAATAAAGCCGAAAATGCTTATGCAATGACGAATTTTCTACATAGACATACACTATGGGTTTGTGGTACCTCACTGTAACCTAGTGCACCAAGCCATCAAGCAATGTCTTGTAGTTTTTTCTGGGGCGGGGGGGTGGGTGGGCGGGTATGAGAACGGCAAGATCATTAATCAGTCGTTTAGGATCTGAAAAGTGTCTGTTCGCTTTAGGGATTATGAATTGACTGTGTGATCTATATGAGGGGTTTACTCTATCTGTGATGTGCATGTTAAAGCTTGGTGAATAAGGCTTGATGGACGATGGGAATTGGTGAGAGAACAGCGCCTAACGTCCTTTTGATGAATCGTTTTCTTGTGAGGATGTTGGCACGAAGGGAGGGAGGGAGGAGGGAGGCAGACAGAAGGTTTAAGAAGGCACAGGTGGTTTTGCTGGATGCCTTAGAAATGTAGGTCATTCCTTCTTAGCTGGCCATGTTTGATCATCGGAGCAGTTTTTAATAGCCCCTCTCTTGACTGATGATTTTCATGAAGCTGGTTGTTTGAGGGGGTGGGGACACTGATGGTGGGTGGGGTTGGTTTTGGGTGGCCTTGCCTTGTTCTCAAATCTTGAAGAATCCCATCGCCAGTGAACTTTCTCCTAATCAGACAAAGGCTTCATGGATACAGTATGATGTTGCCTTTTGCACTTGAGGCAGGTTGGCTTTTTGTAGGTAAGGGGTTGCGGGGGATTCTCTCTCTCTCTCTCTCTCTCTCTCTCTCTCTCTCTCTCTCTCTCTCTCTCTCTCTCTCTCTCATATGACTTCCCTCAGCGCAGTTTATACGGATACAGACTGTTGTGTGTGTATCCAAGAGCACCAGGCTGAATATCGTTGTTTTATTTCATGAAGGCTGTCACTGCCAGTTTCTCAGGCTTCAGAATCGTGGTAAGCAGCCTGACGACCCCACTGCCAAGGGCAGGGTTGTGTCAGCGAGGGTGCTGGTGATTTTTAGGGTTTGAAGGGCATTAGGGTCGCTGTTATTTTAAGGCGTTTACTTAGCTTTCAGTTGTAAGATTGTGTTGCACATCTGCACTTCATTTAGAATGTTAGCACCTTTGCGGTTGCTAGCAAGAGGGTCTGGGGTCTTCTAGCAAATGATGTCCTTCCTTCCTTCCTTCCTTCCTTCCTTCCTTCCTTCCTTCCTTCCTTCCTGGGTTAAGCTAGCCGGTAGGGAGACTGTGTGCTCTCAGACCACCTCCTCCTTTGAGTGTGTTTTTCTCCTGGGTCGTCAAATATTTATAAATCATACTGATGTCATCATGAATGACAATATCACTGCTCCAGCATGAATGGAGAATATATTATCGTCGCACCAATCCCTCGTGGCTGCGCAAGCAGGGTGAGGAGTGAAAAGTCACGAGGCCACTTGTTCAAAACAATTGGGTGGATGGGTCATTTTATGTGGAGTCAATTATGAAATCCGAAAGTTGGTCATAAGACAGTTTACGACATTTGAATTAAGCCATTTATATTATTTAGCATCACCTGTAAAAAATGAAATAGACTTTGACGTAGTGACTTGACACGAACGGTGCATATCTCTGGGAAATAAAACGAGAGCAGTTTAGGTGGCTCACATAATTAGCCATCCTGGTTAATCCTACATTTCGTCTTGGTGCTCTCTCTCTCTCTCTCTCTCTCTCTCTCTCTCTCTCTCTCTCTCTCTCTGATTTGGTCTCAAAGTAATTCTTCATTCTTTGAAAAATGTTAATATTATGTATATGATGAGGTAAATATTGCCGAAATCCAACAGGCAATTTATTCCAGAAATATGAAAAAATACTGAAACATTAGAAAGAGAAATAAAAGGCTTCTTTTGTGTGTGTATGTATGGAAGTCAGTGACTTCCTGAAGACAGAAGACTGTCGATGCCATATTTATATCCTATATGTCACAAAGATGAACTTCACCTTTTTCACCTCTACGGTCGATTACAGGATTTAGCAATGTACCTGTCAGTCATGGGTCAGTGTTCCTTTTGATTCGACAGTGGGGCGGGGTGGGTGGGTGGGTGGGTGGAGGGAGGGATTTCGGGTCAGTCAACTATCTTTTGCTATTAGTTTGTTAAATAGAAGACTGTGTGTGGAGAACAACTCCTTGAAAACCAGGGACTTGAATGAAGGCCAAGGTTGAGTGAGGTGCTCTTCTTCTTCTTCTTCTTCTTCTTCTTCTTCTTCTTCTTCTTCTTCTTCTTCTTCTTCTTCTTCTTGTGGTGCAATGTCTGGTCCCATGCATGCTTGCGAACAGAATGCCTGTCTGGTCTCCTTTATGTTTAGAAAAAAAAAAAGAGGATTCGAAATTCCTGCTATGGGTGTAATTGACGAGACGAGGCACTGGGAGCGTGTGTCCGTTGAGGAGGGGTGTAGGGGAAACGGGAGAGGAGGTTGGGAGCAGAACTGACTCTGGTGATGAATGATATGAGGGTACTTATTACAGGGTGATGTGGAACAAGTTTCGATACTGAAGACAAATGGGGAAACAGGAAGCAAGATGTTTTATAAAAGTTCCTTCGGTGACCTTTGGAGAAGTTAACAGCTCAAGGGCTTAACTTGACGGTTATATTTCCGGGTTTTGTCAAGAATGCAGATGATTTTTTTTTTTTTTTTTTTTTTTTTACTGGAAATGAATTGATTCTCTCCAGTGTTTTTCCTCAGAGGTACAGTAAGGGCTGCCTTATCATTGCAACTCTGGGCTCGTAATGCAGTCGTCTTCATGCTTGAAACACGGCAAGATATCTTGAATATTCTTTCAGAAAAGACTCTTTTAGGTCATTGTGAATTTTTTTCAAGATGAGAAAGTCTGCTGTAGAATCTTGCCTTTTTAGATGGAGGTAATCCATGATTATATATTCAACTGGGAGATCTGTCTGTGCAGTTATATTTTACTTGTCAAAAACCCATGAAATGAGTAGATCTTCCTTCACTGGGTCATTAGTTTTAATATTGATATCTACCAATATATTGCTCATCCTAAAGCATTGTTTAAGAAACCTGATACCTTAATTTGCATGAAACGGGTCCTCTGGCGTATATTATTACTTTTGGTAGGATTTAAGACAAAGGTGCCCGTTAATTCAGTCTGTATATGATTACACCAGTAAATAACATGATTTCGCATATCAAAATATGGTGTCCTTTGAGAATATTCAAACTGAATTTGCTGTGTTATAGAGACGTGGTTCTTAGCATTTCGTGATATCCAAAATAAAAAAAGTTGGTAAAACATTGGTCTTTCCATGAACTGAGTTGAAAGCAAGTGTATGATATTTTTCTTCTCTTCCAGTTAAGGCCTTTCTGAGAACCTGGGATTTGGTGATGACACAAGAGATAATGTAACCGTAGCAAAGTGCCTTTGGCCAGATGATAACAGACAGGAACTCTACTGTAGAGTGGCGTGAAGGATGGAGAAAGAAGCTTCAGGAAGTAGTTTTATTCCAGCATGGTAAGTTGTGTGCAAGATAGTTGTATTCATTTTCTGGTACCTGTTCCCAGCATTTAGTTGCATTCATTTTCTGGTACCTGTTTCAGCATTTAGTTGTATTCATTTTCTGGTATCTGTTTCAGCATTTAGTTGTATTCATTTTCTGATACCTGTTCCAGTATTTAGTTGTATTCATTTTCTGGTACCTGTTTCAGCATTTAGTTGTATTCATTTTCTGGTACCTGTTCCAGCATTTAGTTGTATTCATTTTCTGGTATCTGTTTCAGCATTTAGTTGTACTCATTTTCTGATACCTGTTCCAGCATTTAGTTGTATTCATTTTCTGATACCTGTTTCAGCATTTAGTTGTATTCATTTTCTGGTATCTGTTTCAGCATTTAGTTGTATTCATTTCCTGGTACCTGTACCAGCATTTAGTTGTATTCATTTTCTGGTATCTGTTTCAGCATTTAGTTGTATTCATTTTCTGGTACCTGTTTCAGCATTTAGTTGTATTCATTTTCCGGTACATGTTTCAGCATTTAGTTGTATTCATTTTCTGGTACCTGTTTCAGCATTTAGTTGTATTCATTTTCTGATACCTGTTTCAACATTTAGTTGCATTCATTTTCTGGTACCTGTTCCAGCATTTAGTTGCATTCATTTTCTGATACCTGTTTCAACATTTAGTTGCATTCATTTTTTGGTACCTGTTCCAGCATTTAGTTGCATTCATTTCCTGGCACCTGTTTCAGCATTTAGTTGTATTCATTTTCTGGTACCTGTTTCAGCATTTAGTTGCATTCATTTTCTGGTACCTGTTCCAGCATTTAGTTGCATTCATTTTCTGGCACCTGTTTCAGCATTTAGTTGTATTCATTTTCTGGTACCTATTCCAGCATTTAGTTGTATTCATTTTCTGGTATCTGTTCCAGCATTGAGTTGTATTCATTTTCTGGTACCTGTTCCAGCATTGAGTTGTATTCATTTTCTGGTATCTGTTCCAGCATTGAGTTGTATGCATTTTCTGGTACCTGTTTCAGCATTTAGTTGTATTCATTTTCTGGTATCTGTTCCAGCATTGAGTTGTATTCATTTTCTGGTACCTGTTCCAGTATTTAGTTGTATTCATTTTCTGGTACCTGTTTCAACATTTAGTTGTATTCATTTTCTGGTACCTGTTTCAGCATTTAGTTGTATTCATTTTCTGGTACCTGTTCCAGCATTGAGTTGTATTCATTTTCTGATATCTGTTCCTGCATTTAGTTATATTCATTTTCTGGTACCTGTTCCCAGCATTTAGTTGCATTCATTTTCTGGTACCTGTTTCAGCATTTAGTTGTATTCATTTTCTGGTACCTGTTCCAGCATTTAGTTGCATTCATTTTCTGGTATCTGTTTCAGCATTTAGTTGTATTAATTTTCTGGTACCTGTTCCAGCATTTAGTTGTATTCATTTTCTGGTACCTGTTTCAGCATTTAGTTGTATTCATTTTCTGGTATGATAAAAATTATGGATTGACAGTGAGGATTTTAACCAAAGACAAAGAAAAACTATTAAATTTAATAAGTTAAAATTACAACCGATCGATTGCCGTTTCTCTGCCTTGAGAGGAAATCACCCTAATGATGTCTAAGAGTGTATGCACCACTTCCACTCCACCGCAACTCATTTACCATACGTAAAGGACCTAAAATAAGAAAACGTACCCATTGAAAGAATCAATTTAACGTAGTAAATTAATTAACATCAAATTTAACGTGAAGGTAAGCAATTCAACAAGTTTTCAAAAACTAGTTTCGTGAAATATCGTAAATTTCGTAAATGAATAGTCGTTACTAAATAAGAAAAAGTATATTTGAATTACGTTCGTAGTTAAACTTCTTCGTCAAAATGAAACTCTACTGGTTGGGTCAAACCAAAATGCACTAGTAAAATGGCAATTATATTGATGGAGTCCTTTACTTTAATTTTTTATCGACATGTTGGTGACCATAATTTAAGCTTTAATAAGCGTAAATCTAATCTAACGAACAGAGCAATCCTATTGAGCCTGCATAACTTCTCTCAACTGACTTACGTTCGGTTAGATCCTGGTCTTTCGTAGTTAGATGGTAAATACAGCTACATGTGTTGCCTTCCTCCGCCCTCGAAATCTCCTTGCTCGGCCTTGGTAGAATTTATCTCTCCATGATGTCTAAAAACTCCAGGAAATCCAAAAATTCCAGAAAATCTTGATATTTTTTGGTGCAACTCTGCTCCAAACTGCTCTCTTGACTAAAACCTGGAGTCTCCTCTACTGGAATCTGTCTTACTGGAATCTGTCTCTGGTTTTTGCTGGACTGCCGAACATAAATACTCAAAGGCAAAATTAGTGGATATTTAATTGTCCAACAGCCAGTTTCAAGAACTATTCAGGCTCAATAGTAAACAAAGTCGCAAATTATCCTATAACCATAAAACAAATTACCATTAAACAAATGCCCATAGTTCCAACCACCACCAAAGTAAACAAAAGACAACGTACTCTTCAGTACAAACAGAAATATACAAAAAATAAAGATATTTCTTTACACTCCACACCAAGGGTTCTACATTTAGTTTTTTTTGTTAAATGTAGAAACTTGGAATAACTAGAAAATTTTCAGCCTTTTCTTTTACATCTGGTACCTGTTCCAGCATTTAGTTGTATTCATTTTCTGGTATCTGTTTCAGCATTTAGTTGTATTCATTTTCTGGTACCTGTTCTAGCATTTAGTTGTATTCATTTTCTGGTACCTGTTTCAGCATTTAGTTGTATTCATTTTCTGGTACCTGTTTCAGCATTTAGTTGTATTCATTTTCTGGTACCTGTTTCAGCATTTAGTTGCATTCATTTTCTGGTACCTGTTCCAGGATTTAGTTGCATTCATTTTCCGGTACCTGTTTCAGCATTTAGTTGCATTCATTTTCTGGTACCTGTTCCAGGATTTAGTTGCATTCATTTTCCGGTACCTGTTTCAGCATTTAGTTGCATTCATTTTGTTGTACCTGTTCCAGCATTTTTTTTTTGTAAAGGTGGCCACTTATATTGAGGCATGATATTGCACGGTTGCAAGGAATTACTTACACAATTAAAATTAATTTTCTTATTTAAAACCAGGATTTTATAAGGTACACTGATCGTTTATCTCAAAATGCTTGTAGAGTCATGAGAATGTGACACACATTATTGCTTCCGGAATCACCACCACCTTACAAAAGCACGAACCTCGACGAGGGAGTGAAGCCTTTATATCGTAATAGGTTTAACCAGAGTCCCTCTCTCCCTCAAATAAATTTGCCCGTAACTGTACTCGTGAGAATGTTACGAAGTTCTTTAAATTTTCAGGTTAATGATCCTCAACCGACAGACTTAAAATCCCTTCTGTGGAAGATAATTATATACAATTATATAAACTAACTGGTATATCAAGTTCCTATCCTTGGATGAATGTTAGTGCCCCACAAAATAATCTAATCCAAGTAATATCTGCATGTGATTTATCCCTATTGTAGACACTATCGTGTTGGTAATCATCGTAGGATGTGTGAATCTGAACGTGAAAGGAATACTTTCGATCGGTGCTGCTGCTTCTTCTTCTTCTTCTGCATCAGTGTCATTCAGTTATCGTAAAATATCTTTCACCATAACTCAGTGACTTATGTTGTGGTGGTTATAGTCTGCTCTTTCCATTTCGAACAAAAATAAATTAATTTGGAAAGTTTTCACTTTGTTCTGTGTTTTGACCGTTCTGAAATATGTGGAGGAAACTAAGAATTTTAAAGACGTTAAAAAAAATCAGCATTAGTCTAGTTTACTTAGAGCTAAATTAGTAAAGCACAGTCAGTGAATTAGTTTCTTAGAGCAAACTAGAACAAACTTAAGTCAAGCCTTAGAGAGAGACATTTTCGCTTTATTTTAATCAATATTGAATAAGGTGTTCCTGTACTTCTCCTGAGAGAGGCTTCTCAAAACAATTACTGTTATTTTTTTTAAATGAACTGAAAGAAGGGAGTCAAAGTATTATGGTTTATCAGCTCCACAAAGGTTGGTAATCCTCTTCCACATTAGAAAGATAATGTCATCATCATCATCATCATCATTTTATGTCAGCTTCCCCCAGACTTGGTTGGGGTTGTCCCCACCCCTCTCTGTTTGGTGCACTTTTGTGCGTATCCTTGGCTGGTGTCATCGTAGAATTTGTATATTTATATTTTCTTCTTGACGTCGTGGTGGCGTTTTCCTTTCAACGAGCACCTCTTGTTCTGTCTGAGGAAAGGCAGGAAGGAGTTTGTCCGTCTGTGTCAATTTGACCATCGAATGAAAGAGACTTTGCTGATTTCAATTCTCACGTCTGGTGTTATAGAAAACCGACTTTTTTATCACTTATCATTTCTATGATCTGATGTGTGTGTGTGTGTGTGTGTTTCTTGTGTCATTTTAAAGGAGCCAGGCACTGACTGGATGCTATATTTCACACTTTAGAAAGATGAGTGAATATATCCTTTTGATTTGTATTGTTGAACAAAATGCCATTCGCTATACAGCTTCTGTGTGGTTTGGTTTTTTCGGATTTTGAGGAGAGAAGAACTGTCAGCTCAGCAGTTCCTTCTGCGATTCAGTAACATTCATCACATAACAGTTTATGATCTGCAGTTTTGAGTTCGCTCTCCTCAGGTTTGCTGTCACCACTGACATTCCTTATCTCGAATTTTGTTCATTTCATTGTTCTTTCAGAGATTAACTGCTCTCCTCTGCATAGTTTCTCTCGATCAAGGTTTTTTAATTATGTATATTAGTCGAGAAACACATTGTCGTCATTGACAATCGCATTGGTTCATCTGGCCACCTTTAAAAAGTATCATATTATCTGGTATAGGCCTAGAAAACGCAGCACAATAGAATTCGTGTCCTACAGCGCAGGAAACTCTATCATTTGAGTAAATGAAATCATTCATTTTCCTTGTGTCGTTTACTCATCATTCGTCCTTCTCATTTCATTCACCAGTTTCAGGTCGAGCACTGCTCTGAAGGAAAGATAATCATAAGATAATACACAGGCAATAACAAGGATTGCCACCTTCCTTCACTTGGTCTTGGAACCTGAATGAGTGACTGAACTGTTGATCGGTATAAAATGATGGAAAGAGCTTTCAGTAAGACTAAGGCTGGGTGCTGCATTGTTTGATGAGAAAGAATATTAAGAATGTTTGTTTTCTATAGTTTGCGTTAAGCATTTAGTTGGATACGATGTGTGTGAGAAACGAAAGTGTTGCAGTTGCCCGGTACAATGCTGGGAGGTTTTGGTAAAGAGAAATTGAAAATGCGTGTGTGTCAGGAAGTGCTATAGGACTAGAATTGGGAGAGTTTTAGACAATTTGGCAGTCAGTAGGTTCAAGGAATGAACCCAAAGTACGGTTTAACCCAAGAGTTACTGAGGTGAGGCAAAGCGTAGGTTCATTCCTCAAGTAACTCGTCTTTCCAGTTAAAAAATGTTTGTGCTCAGTTAATTTAGACCTAAAACATACACTGAACCTTCCTTACCCCCTCCCCTGGCCTTTATAATGATTGTAATTAAAGCCTTTTGATAAATATCGTATGAAAGGCGAATACAATACGACAGTTTTTTTTTATGCCCGTGTAAGTAAAGTAGTTATAGTACCAACATTCTACCTTGTGAAGAATAAGGTGGCAGCGTTGGCTGATATATTACCAGCAGGATGTCGTTTTCATGTCTCCTGTCTATTTACATTATACCTTTAGTATAATAATCTCTCTCTCTCTCTCTCTCTCTCTCTCTCTCTCTCTCTCTCTCTCTCTCTCTCTCTCTCTCCGATATAACTCTACAGAAAAACTGCAGAACAACGAAAGGCACCAAAAGGATGGAAAGTAGGTAATGTGGCCCCAGTTTACAAAAGAGGTCCAAGTGAAGAGCCAGGAAATTATAGACCAATCTGTCTAACGTCAGCCCCTTGCAAGATTTTTGAGTTCATAATTGCAGATCAAATTGTGGATCACATTGATAGAAACAACCTGTTGTTAAACAGCCAACACGGCTTCAGACAAAACAGATCCTGCCTATCAAACCTCTTGGAGTTTTTTATAACATGCTGGGTATTTACGACAGTAGTATAACAATAGATATACCCTACTTAGATTTCCAAAAGGCCTTTAATAAAGTTCCACACAAGAAACTAATGATAAAAGTTAGAGCTTTAGGAATTGTAGGAGAAATAGCAGACTGGATTAAAGACTGGCTGACTAGTAGAAAACAGAGTCGTAATAAACGGTGAAGAATCAGAATGGGCAGATGTGACAAGCGGAGTTCCTCAGGGTTCTGTCCTTGGCCCGCTCGTGTTTTTGATTTACATTAATGACACTGATTTGGTCTTAATTGGCAGGATAGCCAAATTTGCAGGTGACACCAAATTAGGTGTAAGTGCAGCAGACCCAGATACAGTGGAAAGTTTAAGAAATGATCTAAGGAAAATAGGAGAGTGGTCAAAAAGATGGCAAATGCCTTTTAACTTGGATAAGTGTAAAGTGTTACAAATAAGAACAAACAACTCTCAGGCCATCTACATGCTGCTTGGGAATGACATAAATAGTGTAGAACAAGAGGAGGACCTTGAAGTCATTATTACCAAGGACTTAAAATCCACAAAACAGTGCATAAAAGCTGAAAAAAAGAAAGCACAGAAACTAGTGGGATACATAAAGAGGCAGTTCAAATACAGAAACAAGGAGACGGTGCTGCAGCTCTACACATCCATAGTTAGACCTCATCTTGAACATGCAGTACACTTTTGGTCACACTAAGAAAGGACATAAATAGATTAGAAGGGGCGCAAGCAAGAGCCACAAAGTTAATTCCTTCCATCTGGCAATAGGTTACCAAAGACGACTAGAGAGCCTGAACATATATGGTTTAAAAACACGACGATTGCGAGGACAACTCATAGAAACATTCAAAACACTGAAAGGCATCACAAAAGTAGACAGTAACCTCTTCACATTAAACGAAAACCAGAAAAGAAATAATGGATGGAAACTAGAACTGAAGAGATAAAACACATCTCATTGTGGGAACTTCTTTACATACAAGATAAATGACACATGGAAGAAAATGCCACCAGAAGTTGTCAACAGCAGCAGTGTGGAGGAAGACTTTAAAAGAAAGCTAGACAAAATCATTAGAAGAACACTGTGAATGAACAGTAAAATCTGCTCCTAGAGATAAGTGAGCACATGATGTCTCCTCGGATGGACTAAAAAGTCTCGAGACAACCTAATCTTAGTAACTCCTTGTAACTCTCTCTCTCTCTCTCTCTCTCTCTCTCTCTCTCTCTCTCTCTCTCTCTCTCTCTCTCTCTCTCTCACGAGTACACATTTTGCTAAAAAAAAATTTCTCTCTCTCTTCCTTGATAGTGTTTTGAGATTTCGACCAAATGATCCCAAAATCAGCAAGCTTATTAGGCTTTGTTCCACACACAATTTTTTCATCATAATACAGTATGAATATTGTACCACACCATTTGTACCATAGATTATGAGTAGTGTACCGTTCATATATTATAAATGAAATACTTTTAAGATGTGTACTGCACCATGATTTTGCAATAATCTGATAAGGTCTCTTACAGTGCTCAAACTTCAACACCAATATCATCTCTGAATCTTGTAGTAGGCTGTTAGTCATATTTTGTCAGTTCAAAAAAGGCTGTCGTATTATTTCTTATACTCTAAAAGGCACGCCTGATATTACATTTTTCTATATACAAAAAGGTTTGTGCATTATATTTTCTATATTTTCAGGCCTCCTAGTGCTCCTATTTTTTCAGACCCCCTCCTACTTAGTCCTACTTTTTTTTAGGAGACTCCTACTAAAAGGTTTGAAAGTTTTAGACAAAAAAGTGCTTACAACTGAATAGATATAAGAATATAGAAATGCGTTGAATGAGTGCGGCAACATGCTTGGGTATTGGTTGGTTGACTGACCACATTATTAGTGATGATTTTTTCGGTTTACTAAATATAGGCTGCCATCTAATGTTATTTCAGTGTGTGTGTAAACAATCACGAAAGCAAGTACTACTATTCAGAGTTGAAAGGCATGTGGCCCCCTGACCAAAACAATCTTTCATTTCACTGGGAGATTGTATTGTCAATTTCACTTTGTTCAAAGCTGAATCAAAGTGAAATGAACATTTTCAGACATGATGCTCGCAAGTTCATGACAATAGTGGTCAAGTACTTGGTTGACAGGGTACCACTGAATAGCAACCTGCTTCGCCATTTGCAGTGCCTGCATCCATTGATGAGGAGAGAGAAGTCTTCTGAAAAGTCTATCAGAGAAGTGGCTTGTGAAATGTCCAGAATTGTGCCCTTGTCAGAGCATGACAACCTTATGCAAGAGTGGCAGTGGTATGCAAATGAAGTAGTTATTTACAAAGGAGTCATATAGATGAGGGGTATGACAGCCCAAGTGGACATTGCATCAAACGGAAGCGAGTTGATTTCTATTGGGAAAATATTCAAAGCAATGTCACCAGTCTAGGAATCCCCAAATACCCAACTCTTGAGAAACTTGTCAAGGCAGCATGGACACTGAGCAATGGACAGGCTCATGTTGAGGCGGGTTCTCTCACAACAAGATTTTGGTCACAGCCAGTAGGAGTTGCCTGAATGAGAGGTCCATAAATGGTCTAGCACAGTGCAGGACAAAGTTAAACACGAAGGAGGAGCGAGTCAAGTGCCAGTCACTGTCAAGATCATCCGTGCATTCCAAAGAGCACACAGCAATTACAAAGCCATGAAAGATGCAGAAAAGAGAGGTGGAGAAGAAAAACAGAAAAATGAAGAAAAACAAAAAGAAGAAAAGTAGTTAAAATTCAAGAGGAAACAAGAAGATGAGGAGGCAGACCTACGAAAAAACAAGAATTGCAGCAAGATGAGACTAACGCACCAAGAAAACTTGTGAATGAAGAAGCCAATCAGAGATCAAAGAAAGCTTGCACAGTCAAGAAAATCGATCTTGCAGAAGCAGCTGCTGCTCAGGCTCTTTGAGAGTCCGGGAGTGCAAAGTTGGAGAAATCATCTGCTGAACTGAGGACGATTTCAGATGAAATTGATTCTGTGGACAAGAAGAAAAAACTACTTGAGTGCATCTCAGTGACTGACAAATTATTGTAGCATAATTTAGTTTGAGATGCTAATGTATAGTGAAGCTCATTATATGCAGGCTCTATTTTTGTAACTATTGATATTTAATCTGATTGATTATACGTTCTTGTTTGCATATTACTCCTTCTTGTTTGCACATTACTCCTTCTTGTTTGCATATTACTCCTTCTTGTTTGCATATTACTCAAGTATTACTGAAGAATGCTAGTCGAAGGCTTATTTCTCTAAAATTCTGAAGTGGATGATGTTGCATCATTGAAGCAAATAAATGAATAAAAAAGGGTGAAACCAAATGCAAGGGGCTTAGTAACTTTGTCTCATAATCAGTTGTAAAATAGAATACGCTAGAAAAATAGTGCTGCTTATTAGGTTGGTCAGGGGTGGGCCTTGGTGGGGGCTCCCCCTTCCAAAAAAAGGGGGCTTTATTTAATATAATGGAGGAAGTAATACCTGCTTACTTGTACTGATTGATTATTCTTTGATAATGAGTTTTAAACGTTGCTGCATGCATGCATTCAAATGCTTAAAATGTCGCATTTGAAATATCACATTATATCCTTGTGAAACTCCTGCTTCTCTAAGATTATAACTCCTTTTTTTTTTTTTTTGGTCCGACTCCTACTTTTTTCAGGGGCTGTTAGGAGGCCTGTATTTCGTATATCCTAAAAGGTCCGTTTGTTTTGATATTTTCTTTATGAAAAAAAAAAAAAGCCTGTGTTATATTTTCTATATTCATAAAGGCCTCTCGAATATTTTTTAGTGTTATATTTTCTATATTCATAAAGGCCTCTCGAATATTTTCTCTATTCAGAAAAAGGTCTTTTAAAAATGCAAGATATAAACAGCAATTTTGGAATGCTGTTACTACTGAGGAACATTATAATGTCTTCTTTCATGTTCTATATGAATATAAAAAAAACCTGTCATAATTTTGGTGAGAAAGCCTTTTACACATGTTGAAGATGGCTGTTTTGTGGAATACTTTTAGAGAAGCAGTGCACAATTTTTGGATGGTTTTACTCAAAAACATGACAATCAATGTCTTTCTTGTTGTTTGTCTAACAATAACTTCTGTTTTTCAGGTCAGAAGCTCAAGATATCAAAGCAAGCGGATCAGATATGGCAATGACGTCCCAAGAACTCTCTCAATAAGGCCTGGGCAGGAGGTGATGCCCTCTCTACCTACCAGAGTACCATTTCTTATAGTGTCCACCACATCTTTCCACTGGCCTGTCTACTGATGTCTACTTTTAGAACACGTGGACCACTTCCTGTCTACTACTGTCATTTAGGACTGTGTCCTAAACCTGGCCTGCCTTGCTGCTACAGTAGCTTCAAATTATAACTCATAACGGATATATCTATCATCCAGGGATAACTTCTTGGATGAAGCCAGGATGCAGATGTAGGAGCCCAGGTAAATATTTTTTTTTTTTTTTTTTTTGCCATTAGTCGTTTCTTAATTATGTAAACCAAAATTTCATTGTTTATAATTGTTTGTATATGTACTGCATTTACAAGCATAAAATTTCAACTGGTTCTAACTTAGTTAAATTGCTTGAATAAAATTCTCATGCTTTTGCTTTAATAATTAAAGCAGACAAAAATGCATTATTAGTACTGACCGCATTTTGCGTGTGAAAATTCGAAAATTAAAATGCATTATTAGTACTGACCGCATTTTGCGTGTGAAAATTCAAAATATATTTTCCTTATCTTTTTTCTTTCAGTTTCTCGTTGCCGGGGAAGTGGCAGAGGAGACGAAGGCACTGGTAAAGCCCCACAAATATAACAACATATGGCTGTCCACCGACCTTGGTGGACAGCCTAATTCTATAACACCAGTTTACAAGTGATTCCAGGCCCTTTTTACACAGGATGTTCCTGCAGGAACTACAAGCTTATATAGACACATTATACAAGCTCTATTGTAACAGGGGTCTTGTACATATTACAAACTGATTAGCAGTAAGAAACTTGCATACCTCAGCTTTCAGGTTACTGTATAGAGTGATTTATTGCAAAAAAAAAGTGAGTATATGTAGTTTTTATTTAGTTGTAAAATTCGTGCTGTTACACGAACTTGTAGCTTCAACCTATATAACAACTTGCCCAGTGCAGATACTTGTATTTGGAAAATACATGTCAGGGGCGTGGTTGTGCTGTATAGAGAGACCTTGCTTCAGGTGTAAATACTGCTGTGTATCAGTTTTCCCCAGCATGCAGCAATCAAAAACCTGTACAGAGAAAGAGGGTTTAAAATTAGATGATTCTTGATTTTTTGTTCTAGATGATATAAGCAATACAAGGTCACGTAATGCATTGCTCATATATATAATTTGATTAAAAGATTTACTGGTCCCTTACTAATTTACTGTTTAACTGTCCTGTGACTGTTTAATAATATTTACCTGTCTTTGCACCAGTTGCATGAACACACCACTCATAGTGCACTGAAAATGCACACTGCTTTCATAAGGCCTCTCTGTGCACAGTTTGAAGGTATCTCTCCTCCACAATATAGCAAGTGTTCGTTGTTTCCAAAATTGCCTCCTTCCATGTCTAAAGCTCTTTGAGCTACTTCAACAGCACCAATAGTCAATAACTGTTGACTACCCTGGTAGGTTGGTAGAATGGCCCAGCCTTGTTTAGTAACTAAACATAAAAGGTTGTTGAAGATCTCTGTCTTCTTAGAAACCCTCTTTCCACTCCTCTGGGGTCTTGTCTCAATGGCGGGAACTCATCGATCTTGCTGGTGTGGATAAATGTGTTCTGAAATCAAAAAATGTGTATCAGGTCTAGTGAAGTACAAATATAATTGATCCATTACTGAAAGCAATTTCTAATCTTCACTATAAATTACTATCCATCTACTAAATCATTCTCATCAATTCTACAAGAAGCAGAACAAAATCTAAATCCCTTACTCCAGGAACTAGTATATGAAAACCGATTACTGATACTTGAAATCATTCAAAATTTCATAGCTTATTTGACCACTCATGTTGAGCTGATGCAGAGCATCCATGATCTTTTCTATCTGCCAATTGTACATTGCTCGCAAAAAATCTACTTATCTGGAAACTCTAAACTGTTTAAACTAGCTCCCTTTCCATATATAAAATCCTGCTAAACAAGTCTAAACTCATCAACTACATAGCTGGATTTGTGTAAAATATATTATGCAGCTTTCAAGAACGTCTTCCAACAATTATTCAACAGCATTTTAGAGTTAATTATTCTTGAAAGTATTCTAGGTTCCACAACTCCCAAAATCGGCCTCTTGAACCTTTCAATACAGCTGTGAAAAAGTGCTGCTTGAAAGCAATAAATAATATCCCTTCACATGCTAATCTGCTGAAAAATGTTTTAATTAGTAACTGGTAACTATATTTCAACTCTGTCAGTCCTGAACGATGAATTCTTAATGAACATTCTTGAGCTCACTTGGAGCATTGGATAAAATTGTGCATTTGTATTATCATCAAAACAACCATTTAGTTCTTTTGAAAGGTTTCGTCTTACTGAATTTGAATGAAAATATTCCCTTCATACTTACTTAGCTGGTCACAGGTATTCTGTACCATACAGTTCTATACAGCTGAAAGGAAAATCGTTTCTTGCACAACTAGTATTTGTATACACTTATTACAAGTGTTACAGCCCACTATCAGTCTTATTGCTTGACAATTTGCATCGCCCTTCCATCATATTTTAACACATTCTAAGATTATGACGATGACTATACACTTTACAGTCAATGAAACGAATGGTTATAGGCCAGTGACTTCTTGTTTATATATAGGTTACAGACCTTTTTCACTTGCTGTTTATATGTAGGTTATAGACCATTTTCACTTGCTGTTTATATATAGGTTATAGACAATTTGCACTGATGTTTATAAATAGGTCATATACCAATTTCACTTGAAGCCTACACAGTTTATCTTGCCATAACCTAACTTAAATTGGGACAACCAAGATTGATGAGATTATTCTTTCCCAAAACACCAACCACCTCTGACTAATACATCCTTTCCTACTTAGTCGACTCTCAAAGGATCTACTATCCGGTCCTAGCTTGGTTCAGGGAGGATTCACCATGCCCTGGATCCTTAACAATACATCCTAGGGTCCTTTCTCATAGCAAAGTCTATCCTAAGCTGGATAAGGTGCTTTACCTTTAAGTCACATTTGGGTCATTCATCCTAGGCTGAGCTGACCTTACCTTGGGATGTTGCATACTAATGCTTAGCAAAATTTTCCCTTCCTTAAACCAGGTTGAAGACTTATAGCCCTCCAGGGCTCATCTTGCATCTTTGAAAGATTCGAGTCAGTTTGAGTTAGGTTAAGAAGATTGGGCAGTTCTGATGAATAGTGATAAGGTTGGTCCTAACTATGAGGATTTTGGATGAAGATTCACTCGGCTCTGTTCCCAAAACTTGCTGTGTGTGTTCCATACAGTAACTTCTACACTGTAAATCCATATTCCGGCTGAAGTATCAGGATTCAGAATCCTCAGATTGGAGAGTAATCCCGAAAAAAATTATTCAACTTTGAGTATCTGATTTCCTAATTGGTGAAAGGTAACTGTTTACCAGTGACACACTTGATGTGATCAATTAGATGAAGCTACAGTTCTCAAGGTATATCAGCAGGTGCTCAAAATGAACAAAGTTTACTGTAGGAAGCTGGAGACATCATCCCAGAATGGTTGAAATCAGTCCGATTTTTAGACTGCAACAACCCCAAAATCTATTTGACAATATTTTGCTTTTTACTAGACGGTCCCATTTATGTTGACGACATCCCCTAGTCATAAAATTATGCCATTATATACTACTAATACAATTTAATTTTTCTGACAAAACATTTTGACAAAGGTTTTATATATCAGATTTTCATTGACTACAGTAATATGGGGTACAGCTACAGCAGAGATATATTTTGAGTAGTAGTCTGATCAGAGAGAGAGAGAGAGAGAGAGAGAGAGAGAGAGAGAGCTTCCATTAAAAGGCCCATGAAGAATAAGCAAATAGTCCAAATAATTCTTGTACTAGAACTACAATGGCCACAGCATAAACCGAGCAACCGAGAGCCCCAATCAACTTAAGTGGTAGCACCACCACTGAGAAGGGTCACCCCAGGTGAGAGTTAACAGAACCAAAGCAGAACAACGACTTTCAAAGTCAAATGCCCCGGTTAAGAATCTCTCAAAATTCCAAGGGCTACTGTAAGAGCTCTTTGGAGTGTGAGAGGCACTGTAAAAAAGAGCCTAGTAAACAATAAATATATCAACCCAAATCTCGAAAAAAGATCTTCCTTGCTAAACAAAGACCGTCAATTGTCAAGAGTTGCAGAGACCAAGCATCGGTCTATGCAAACAAGAGAGAAGGTTTCAGTAAAGGCTGCTAATGCCTCTGCCGTACAAAAAAACGACAGGAAGAGTTACTCAGATTCGCAAGAGAGCATAACAGTCTGGTGAAAGAAGCAGTGGGTTAAACTACAGGCTTGACCAGCTTGAAACCAGAGGAGGAGAGAGATCGCAGAGTTATTTAGTATAATTCAACTTGATATATAGAACGATTTAATATATGCTGGAAAATTATATGTAAAAGGGTACCTATCTAAAGTTCCATTGCAGCCTCAACACTAGTAAACAGTTTTGAGTGAAAGCAAGCAGGACAACGGACGTACAAACAAAGCGACTGACAGACAGACAGAAAGAGAGAGAGAGAGAGAGAGAGAGCCTTTGCAAGCGAAATGCCGAAATCTTTCCCAGGACCAGAATGCAGATATCCCAAATATCTCCCCAACTGGGCGTGGCCTCTGTACGAACCATAACCGGAAGTTGTGGAATGGAGGTGCCCGTATCTTGCCCAGATCAGGGTGAAATAAGAAAGGGGGAGACTGAGCTCAAATTATCGTCAGTATTATGATGATTGTTCCAACCGTCCAAGTGGAAGGCCTCTGACCAGTAAGAAATCTCACACTGAAGGTTGTGACTAGATTCCCCTAACCATCTCTAAGGTTTGGTCATTACTGGAAAAACAGACAACATAAAAGTTGCAACAGACCTTAGAGACTGGTATGAGAGGCAACAGCTCAACAATGCGAATTTTGAGGACTCGAAAACGGAACTGGGTTCATGAAAATGGACAAGGGACACTCGAGAAGAAGTTATGTTAAAACGTGACCAAGAATACCTTTGAGAAATAATTAAACTTTAGCAAATCCCGGTGTACGAACAGCGTCCGGATATTCAGTTGCAAATGCCACTCATCCTATCGAGAGGGTGAGGAATTTTAACAGACAGGTGGAAAAAGGTGACAAAGCCAGATTAAGGATGGAGGATGGCCGCTGAACGCAGTAAGGAGGATTATAACGTGTCTGCACTATACATGGCCAGGCGTTGATGAAACTTGCAACAGACCTCAGCAGTCTGGGGTGAGAGGGACTTAGGACCCTCAGAAACTTATGAAAAGTAGATCAAGGAAACCTATACTAAAGTAGTTAACACTAGTTGACGATTACAAAAAATCTGCGACAAATACAATTAAGATTCTTGAATCTTCCTTTCTGTCAACATCAAATCAGAAGCTAAGAATCAGCCAATGAATGCCAGATAATAAGGTCTTATATTGGAGAGCATAAGGTACAAAAAGTGAGTGTTTAGAAACGTGCAACAACCTTTAGAGGTCTGGTGTGAGTGGCAACGGATATGGCAATTCAGCTCGAGCAGCCAGAATGGCGGGCGATTGGCAGGGCAGGGGCGGGGGAATGGACAGTCAAGTATCGGACACTACCATGAGCTGCGGACTCACTATCAATGTCAGGCTTATTTAACCCAATACTGAACAGAGAGAGAGAGAGAGAGAGAGAGAGAGAGAGAGAGGCTAACCATGCTCAACATCAAAACTGAGCAATCACAATATCCAGATTCAAAGGGAAGGGACCCACCAACCGTCTGACCAGAATTCGTAGTAGAATGTCTTCAGTAACCGCAAAAAGTCACAGGATTAGATATTGCAAGGATTCAACAAAATATCCTTTTCGTATGCATTCCTATGGACGAGCAACCAGGCCTAATAATTCAACAAGAATGTAACCGGATGCAGAAGCCACCGGATGAATGCATAGCAACCACTAAATATAAAAGACCATAAACTACCATAAAAGACCAGAAAAACTATTCTTTAGTCCTAGAACAATCCATCATAAGCAATTCTCGATTCTCTGGTCAGTCATGTTAAATGCTGGAATGGTACTGAGGTACTATAAGCTCATAAGAAATGCTGCAAGTTATCAAATTTTACAACGACCCTGTGCACTGGTGCGGGAGGCAGTCAGTGTGTCACTGGGGCAGGAAAACTAACAATCAGCGAGCCAAGGACACAATTCTGCAGTACAAGAGAGAGAGAGAGAGAGAGAGAGAGAGAGAGAGAGAGAGAGAGAGAAGCTTTGAAGAAGTTTAAATAAGGAGCCATGAAAGCCGAATCCTGCCTCAAGATGCAATGCCGTCAGGAGCTGTCCATTGGCATGATTAAGTTGACAATAAAACGCTTTGTTCAGCTTTTCTTTCTCACAAAACATTTCTCGTAAGTTTTTATGTCCAAGAGAAAGTAGATGGAGACAAAAAGGATACAATAAAAAAAATATGTATATAGAAATCCCCTTTCTTTTCATTACAATTGAAACTCGAAGGCTGCAAATATCCCGAAGATGACAATCTATTCAGTAGAAATTTAATTAGTATCAGGCAGATTTAATTCCAGTTCTCGGTTTGATTTAGCTGCAGTGGCGATGTTTCCTATATATTTTCCTCAACGTTTCCTGCGCCTACCCACTGCATAATTATCATTTGTGACAGCCTGATAAGGTAAGCTTTCTAAAGCACCATACTTAGGCCTCTGTGCAAACAGTGATGCAACTCTCCATAGCTTGTACGAGTACAAAAGTAAATGAAGACGAATTTCATACTTCATCGCGGATATAATATTGTGTGTTAGGCTACACCGCAGATGTGAAACGCTCACTTAGACCTATAAGCTTACGTCACTGATGTACTGGGGATTACGTACTGAACTCTAACACTTCAAAAGCTTCACTTGTGTTACAGTGTCATAATTCAGCTGTGTTAGAGAGAGAGAGAGAGAGAGAGAGAGAGAGAGAGAGAGTATTTCAATACATTAAGGTTACATACTCGAGTACATAACACAGATTCAGCAGATGACCCACAATGAACAACAAAGGAGCAAAACCACGTGAATATCGGCCTAGACTTCCAATCTTGGTCAACACGATATCCGGAAAATCCTTAAACTACGAACTGGATTATGCGTATAATTTTAAACACGTCAACCCACCTACCAACAACAGCCCCCCCCCCCCCCTCTCTCTCTCTTTCCAGGCCCCCGTGAAGTATGGTCATATTCAATCTCCATTTCCAAAAATGCTGGCATACTTTTTTTACCCAAAACAGGAGCTCGCAGTTCGGGAACGTCATAGATTTCAGAAGAAATGTCTCTGAATTGAAACTCCAGTTCTTGACACCAACTTTCGGTAATCATCCCAAAGAAAGATCAAGTTAAAACTTGAACCAAAAATAATTCCACCGAGTCATCTCTGAAAAGAGCAGTGGAAATTTGAACAGCATTATAAGGGAATTTATATCACAAATGAGACAAATGCAGGCTGCACGCAAGCCACGGGACTGGATTACTGGGGTTGCAAGCACACTCCAGAGCAGACGTTTTGGAAAAATGATTGGGAAACCGACAAGAAATGATAGGAAGGACACTGACGCTGCTTTTGGGTAAACTTCTTGTCTTGAGGGAAGGCACAGTCTCCCCCCTTTCCACGGGTCTTCTTGGCTGGACGATGGCTCCTCAAGCCAAGGACTGCACCATCCTATAAAGGATACAATCCTATTTCAAAACTGAAACTGCGATGAAAGCTCTCTCACCTCACCAAACACAAACCTTACAAAAATATACTAAACAATAAACGCAGCTTGATAACACGGAGCCACGTCAGTCAATAAATTGTAGAATTATTCGGTGTTTATTTCACCAAGTTAATCAAAAGAGCACATAGACCTACGCTGCACTCTCTCTCTCTCTCTCTCTCTCACTGCCTGTGCTGAACTTGTGAAAAGCTGAAACAGGAGACTGAATATGCATAGTATAATTATCAGTATCAGTGCATGCATACGGTTAACTCTCTCTCTCTCTCTCTCTCTCTCTCTCTCGTGTGTGTTAGTGTGTTGGGCAAATGCGCTCTGGAAAACGAGCGACTGCTCAGACAGACTACGAGAGGGCCAGCAGTCTGGGGAGAGAGGGACTCGAGACCAGCAGGAACTTAGCAAATTAGATCGATCACCTACTGTAGACCTAAAACTCAAGTAGTTAACGTCTAGTTGACGGTGACAAGAAATCCCTGACAATCGGTGAATGCTTAGGTTTGGCGACTCACAATGAATGGCAGATAATAAAATAAGGCGTTATCCTGGAAAGCATCAACAGCCCAAAATGAGTGCTCAGAAACGTGCAACAGCCTTTAGAGGTCTGGTGCTGAGTGGTAACGAATAGGACAATTCGGCGAGAGAGAGAGAGAGAGAGAGAGAGAGAGAGAGAGAGAGATGCAATCCTAAACATGCTCAACGTCAAGACTTACCATTCACAATATGCAACATTGCCTGACCAGAAATTGTGAAAGCCGAAGGTAGAAGCGAAAGTCACAGGATTATATAATATCGCCAGGACTAAAAAATCTCCTTTCCGCACGAAATCCAAATGACGAGAAGCCAGATGTCCTTGACAAGACCAGGAACTCAAGACGCAAATGGGCACGAGATTCAGACCTTCGAATTTGAGGTAACAAAGACCCTACTCATTTATTTTTAATGGTAGTTGAAGAAGAGATTGGGAGCGGGGAGAGTTCCGAGTTTGAAACGCCCCACAAAAGCTGCTGCTGAGGGAAACGCAGCAACTGTGGACCTCGCCAGTACTCATTGTGTGAGTTGATGACATTTTCAGTTTATAAAACATTATTCGTATTCTTATCAAATTGCCAATCTGTTCAACCTGAGACAGACGAGAACCTTCCTTTGGCGATAGAGCATAGCAGCTATTGATAGGTTAGATAAGACCATAAAACTCACGTCGGTTTATTAAAACTAGATTCATAGTTAATTTCTGATGTATACGAGAGAGAGAGAGAGAGAGAGAGAGAGAGAGAGAGAGTAGCCACTAGTTTATAAACAAACTGAAGGGGGACAAATACTACTATACATACTGCATAAGTCACAAAAGGCAGCGCGAATCTCTCTCTGCAAAACCCTAGCCATAGAAACGTTCTGTTGGACCTTTCACGAAGCCCACATAATAATAAATCTTTCAGGAATGATACTGAAAGCAAGATGATGCAAGTATGACTGAAAAACAGTGTGACTATCGCAGAAACTAAGGCTGTATAATACACGGCTTCCATGAGTGAATATACCATTTGAACGAATTAACATACGAAAAGTACAGTCAAAAGGAAAACACTCACTACGTATACTGCCCTGTACATGGCGGGCTTGGTATTCACGCCAAGGAAACCCCACAAAATTCCTTAAAATTGTGATTCCAGTGACGGAATAGACATGGCCCAGTGGAAAATACCTGTGTGAATACCGTCCATTCT
Organism: Macrobrachium rosenbergii; assembly: GCA_039081455.1. Lineage (NCBI taxonomy): Eukaryota > Metazoa > Arthropoda > Malacostraca > Decapoda > Palaemonidae > Macrobrachium > Macrobrachium rosenbergii. The sequence goes on along the minus strand of JANJGK010005387.1, from coordinate 6,259 downwards.
CTAACAAGCTTGGGGAAATTGCAGAACTGATCTGATGGATCTGGGTATTTACAAAGTAGCGCTGAAGAGCCCGAATGTGTGGCTGGGACCAGGTTTCTTGGTTATGATTCTCTCAAGTTATTGACAAAACCAGCTCAAACCAATCTCCATTAAAACACGTTACAAATACTTAGTTGCAGAACATTTCAATATAAATTCAAATGATCAAGAATAGAACCCATCATTATTGCAACTTAAAATTCATACTTTTCAGATTTCCCAACAAACGTCCAAAAGCCTCAAACCAAGAGCACCATTTTTTCTCTAAAGTTTCCTCCAAAAATCTTATAACTGAACAAAAGGAGAAAGACGCCAGGGGCCTCATAGCTTCCCTGAGACAAACTGTTGCACTGAACAAGTGTTTGACCAAAACGACTTATTTTTGTGCCAAACTCTGTCCCCCGGGGCTAATGTTTGAACAAACTGGAATTTGCCCTAAGTATGGAAGCTGTCTCTCAAATTTGATCATTTTTGGTCCCGTACTTCTTAAGATGGGTCTTATAAAATGACCCAGCCTATTTCCACTCAACCATCTCCCCCTCTACGCCCCAGGAAAGTGGGCGTGGCCCCAAATGTATAACCTCAAATCACATTTACCCGAGTGCGCTTTGTACTAACTTTGAAATGAACCCAGTGGTCCCGAAGATGTCCATATTGTGAAAAGTCTTTCTACTTACATCTATACATACACACGTTTGATAAGTTCGCCTGATCTAAAAGCCCTTCAGAAACTGATGAAGCAGAACAGATATACACACACACACACACAGGAAACCACACGAGGACTGACATCAATGGATGCCTCCAAAAATCAAGGCAGACGAGGAAATCACATCAAAACTCCTGGAAAGGTCGTCGTGGTCGAAGAAGACGACGACCTCGACCAGACAGGAGGAAAAATCCTGGTTTCTTCAGAAAGCCCACCAGACAGTGCAGGAGAGGACGACTTATGTATTCGACTTCAGACTCTGTCTTGGGGGACACTGACTGCAAAAATACACGAGAGTGGCCCATACTACAAAATCGAATTTCATATGGATATGAGGCGATAAATATATGACAAAGGAAGGAAGCATTAATGAAAGTCACAGGGTAAACAGCTATAAATTTGCCGACTCCAGAAGCCTTGGGAGACACAGTTGACGCTCGGTACGAACTCAGTCTTCCATTTCTTTGTTACTCTATCAGAGAGGAAGGAAAGGAATGGAGGTCACCTCGTCAAGGCCCTCAGCGGCAGCTAGAGGTCGAACAGCGCCTTCTATTGGGGTTGCTGCAAAGACCACAGAGAGAGAGAGAGAGAGAGAGAGAGAGAGAGAGAGAGAGAGAGAGACGGGTGTAAAGTCACGAAGCAGCAATGTAAACAGCACTAAAAAGGTTTCCTTTATCAGGTTTAAATTGGACGGGAAAACAGCTTTGCTGCTTCAGTAAGTGGTGTTATTATTATAGCCATTATTACTATTATTACTATTATTATTATTGTTTTTCAGAGATGAAGAACCCTATTCAAGAAGCCTCCAAAGAATATTAAGGTGTCCATATGAAAGTAGTAACAGAAGGTAACGAAGTACAGAAAGGAGTGATCACTTATTAGGAAAGAAAAGAAGTTAATGAATTAAATAAAAATGGAAGTAAGTTATTAAAATAGAAGGAGAATTGTATTAGGGTGGTCATGCATCGCATCTTCGCTTGAAATTTAGAAGTTCCAATTGCAGGACATCCACAGTCCTCCGAAGGTGTGAGGGGGAATAAAGGAGGACCTCTGGAACCGAGAAGTTCGACAGCGAGGCACATTTACACTAAGGCTGACTTATGGAAATTTTCCTCTTCAGCTAAACGATAGGGTGTGAATGGAGGTCAAGTAAAAGGTTAAAAAGTGTAGGTGCAGCTTATAGGGGTTGAAACGACTGCAGACAACCTTTAGTAATGACTACAGTGCACCGCGTGAGGTGCACTGACGGCATTGTCATCCTACTGGAAAAAACTATGAAAGTCTTTAGAGAGACATTGTGCAGCAACGAAGTAGCTCACAAACCTACTCTAATACACACACACACACACACACACACGTTGCATTGTGGGCTCACAGAAAATAGAAAAGAGAGAGAGAGAGAGAGAGAGAGAGAGAGAGAGAGGGTTTAACTATCATCTAGGGTTCAAGAAGAATCTTTGGCTTTACATAAAGGAAAATACGCATTTTTCAACGATTGCCTATCAAAATCTTGCAATTTGTAACTGCATATAAAAAAAGTCTATTCCCAAACCTTTCCTATAAACAAAGATCCAATTTCCAATAAACAAAAAGTTCTGTCTGCCTACATTTACAAACAGTTCAACTCTTGAAACTTGGGGTAGACCTACAAAACAACTGTGGTCTATGACTCAAATTTTATGAACAAAATCTTTCGAGGTGTTTACCTATATTAGAAAAAAATTAATCTACCTTGATTTCCTAGAAGAAAACTTTCCAAACTTTGACCCAGTTTGGAAGAAACACGTCTGCTCTTCGATGGAAAGTGCTGATTAACCCCAATACCAAGTCGTTTCAGAAAACGTGAAAGAGAGCGCCCTCGTGCTCTCTCTCTCTCTCCGCCCCTTCACGGTACACAAGTAGAGCTCAGACTCGATTCCTAAATAGGAAGTTGTTGGGGGGGGGGGGGGGAGGAATGGTAATGGGCGGTTTCGAATCCTCTTCCCACTGGGGCCAAACCACTTTTGTGATGATGCCAATAGTTCCGCGCGCCAAAGAAGAGACAACCCGTTTTAATAGAAAGGAAAGCAGTCCACGAAGAAAATGCAAACTTCGGAAATTGTACACAATAAATTTCATTGAATATTATTCTTCTGCACACACAGAGAGAGAGAGAGAGAGAGAGAGAGAGAGAGAGTTAAAATGTTGGGGTTACTGCCCACTCTCACATATTTGATCATGTCAGTTGTAAAAATAAAAGAAGCAAAGTTCTGTGACCAGTATATCTAAAATTCTGGTTAGAAGTAGGCCTAAAATGTAAACCCAAGAACGTCGCCTGCAGAGAAACAAACTACTACAGAGACTGATCACTGGAGGCCAACAATAGGACGACTTCACCAAGCGCTGTAGGAATGAAGCTGTTCATTATCTTGTTCATAACTTCACACAATCCCTAACAAAGAAGCGAGTTCCCCCAGAGTGCTTCATCCACAGTTAGAAATGTGTTATGAATTCAGGACTTCTGCCATTTTGAATAAACCATCTTTTAATAAAATAGGCCACCAACGTAACTGAAGGAGTCCTCAGAGGGTATTTTCCAGCCAAAATCCTCCTCCTTCCAGATCACACCAGTGAGGACGAGATCGAACTGACCACCAGCTCAGTCACGTGACCCGAGACAGGGGTCAAACAATGCTCTGATAGAGGAAAGCGGGAGAGACACTTTGGCGAGTGTGACACTTTGGCGAGAGTGAGATCAAGCAGGGAACATCTCCCTCGCAGCTGGGATAGCTTTCCCCATTTGTGGAGCGGGCCCCCCCTTTTCCTACGAAGATAACATGCCCGGAATTCCTTCCTCTCTAATTATGAGATTAGATCTTAAGTCAAGAGGTATGTCTGGATAGGGAAGGGGGATTTTTGCCCAGTCAAAATTTCTATCATTCTCTCGTCTTTCTATTTCAAGTTTTCCTTCCTTTGGATTTCTTTTACAATTGGCAATCAGTGATTAAATGTCCTTTTGCTTCATGAGGTACCTTTGCTGAATTCAATAAAAGGAGTCAAGTGAATTTAATAAGTGAATTAAAGTGCCTCCTCCAGCCATAGGCTTTGTTCATTTACTTGACAGGCCTGCATGTTGATGTTAATAATCAACGAAGCGCTCTCGGGATTTTCAGGAGCTGCTATTTCACGTGTGCAATCGACCTGCCTTCGCATTCCCGTTACCAGTTCGCCAAGTCGCTACATTCAAGCTCCGCTGCGCATCCGCAGATAATTCTGCTGATTTTGGGATACTATTCCCTGAACCCCATTTGGAGCCGGGCCTAATTTTCCCCTTGTCATTTTAGCTATAATTAATTCTGTTTCCCCTGTCAAATCATCATTAACGAATTGCGAGTCCCTTTGTAAATTGTGCTTCATTTTGACTTATTCTCTGTGTAAATAAACCCTTAGAACTGATTCCTCTGAGTCTCACTGGCGACCTTCTGTTTCCTGCTTTGTCTTCTAAATGACAAGAAGCAGCGAGCCTCTCAGTCTCAAGGCCAGGTCAGATCTCAGTACTATTGTCATCCCCCGACTCTGCTCTGCTTGTCACAAATGTCAAAGTTCCTTCCAATCCGTTCTCAGTCATGCAAGGCCTCACACCTCTTTCCCCACTCAGGTGTCTAACCACCGTGGGTTACAATGAGGCCCGACTGCCTCCGATGGAGCAAGTCAACTCTAAACAAGCAAATAGGAGGGAAAGGGAAAATGACAACAGCTCATTTTACCAACTAAGCTCTCCAGGGAGAGCTGAGCACATGTTAACTTTACATCACGCCTTTTTTTAAATGGTAGAGCTCTACTATTCACCAAATCATGACGAAAACACCGAAAAAACATCGAAACACATGTAAGCGTTTTCCATAACCACTCTCCTCTGCACCAGATAGTATTATTATTATTATTATTATGATTATTCTGAGAACGCCTGCCTCCATATAGAACAAACATCAGACGACTTTAGGGAAATAATTAGCCTGTCACCATGCGAAACATAGGCCAATAAGTGCATGTGAAAGACCATAAAAATGATTCTTTGCTCCTAGAACAATCCATCACAGGAATGCGGGAATGGTACAGCAGTACAACCGCAACAAAATCATGTCAGTTATCTTAATTAACAATAAATAAGCTGACACTCTGCAGTGAGCAAAGTCCACAATTCTGTAGCACGAGAGAGAGAGAGAGAGAGAGAGAGAGAGAGAGATATTCCAGCAACATGTACAGATGCATTTCATCCTGAATAAATCAAAGAGCATTGTTCCTTTAAATGAAAGTCACTTGATTGTATTACCTGTTTTGCCTTGAATGCTCCCTAAGGTCCTTCTTGTCCTTGGTCTGACATCCCCAGAAGATGGATGCGGGGTCAAGAAGCAGCAGTAAATATCAAAGCTTTAATCCGAAGGAATCCTGCACCAACAATCCTTCTTTGTCGGGTTTAAATTGCGTGAGAAGGCAGTCACTGCTGCTTCAGTAATGGTGGTCCCGACCACTGCTTCTTCAGGCAGTGAAATTAACCTGAGGAAAGTGACCAGTGAAGAAATGTGTGTGCTGTGCATAAGGAAACACCAGGTAAATTATCTCGGTAACTCAATAACATCATCTGTGATACACACACATTGTTGATAATGTGTGTGCGCGTGTGTGTATCCATGAGAGAGAGAGAGAGAGAGAGAGAGAGAGAAAGAGAGAGAGAGAGGAGAGAGAGAGCAACACCTGGCTAGCTCAGTACTAGAATAACCCCCAGTGGATGGCGACTGCCCATGGCATTTATGTCCAATGATATTTATAATACAAAATTAAAACCTGTCTGTTTTATGCAAGCCAACTTTTTCCCGATTCATAAATGCTGCAAGCACCACTGAATGGGAGTTTTTACTAAAGAGTGCAAAGAAAACGGTTCTTGTCGGTTGCAAGATGATCGCAATGATTGGTACCTGGAGAAATGACCTCCCATATATATGACATTTCTTTTCTTCCCAGAATGAGCCGAACCGAACTTCGGCCCACAAGAGAAATTCCACCCACATCGCTATTCAAAATGATTCCTGTCAGTGCTGAGTAACAAAAGAAGCTTAATACCTATTCAGTAAGTTAGGAACTTCGAGGAAAAAGGTATTATTATTTTCTCCTCAGAATATTGAGCGTACCAAGAAAAAGTGTGGAACAAAGGATGGAGAAAGAGAAACCCTCAAATAAATAAGGAAGCCAAGTGATTGACAGGTCCTTGAACAACTTAGTCAACCTCCTGAAAGCGAATGTGCAACATGAGAGAGAGAGAGAGAGAGAGAGAGAGAGAGAGCAGTATTACATGGAGAACCCACTAAACTTTGAATTTCAAAGAAGGAACCATGAGAGGTGAATACGATTGCACATTACTTGTCATCTGAATTTACCGACTGCTGACATGAAAACCTTAACAATTACAATAAAAAGTCAGTTTTCATTTTGAACCGTTAGTTGATCTGGCTGCTGTTATAAGGATTATATTTC